>CAUYQV010023766.1:0-52218 GCA_963574575.1 Galagoides demidoff | reverse complement strand
GATGGTCTTAATCTGTGTATAACGGAGCAGAGTAAATCACTGTGGGCTTGGGTAAAATGCTATTCACAGCTGTGCACTTGTACCCCACAAAATGCCCATTTTCTACTAAGCAATCACTGTATAATTAGTGAATGAATAAATGTTAAAAAATAATTAAAACATATGAATTTAAAAGGTTACTGTGCAAAGGAATGTATGTTATCCACATTGGTGTAACATAAACAAACACATATACAAAGCATAGCGCTTTCATATATTACAAACTCAGTATTATCTATGAGAGCAGGAGATACATTTTCTGCAGAGGTAAATGTTTCCATGATTCCAAGTAAATCTTCCTTCTTTCTATTTTTAGTGATTTAATTCTTTTGTCAAACTTGGCTCATGAAATGAAAATACATATTACAATGCATTATCCGGTTTCTCTATTACAACAGTTACTTAATAAGTGGTAGGACAACATAAAGTTTGGTGGGTTTGATGTCATTGTACCTTCTTTTTGATATCTTACATTACCTACTGTTTAACCTATGATTAGTTCTTCTTAAGAGTAAAAGTTAAAATATGCATTTTTCAATTATAGTTCTTGTTCTATTTTCTATATGAGATTAAATAACTTTAAATAAGTAGTTGAACATCATTTGAGTATTGCAATGACTCAGGAATATTTGTAATTAAAGAAGTCTAATCCATTTAATTTATTCTTCTTAGAACAATGTGGACTATTTGTAAAGAGATTAAAAGCCTCTTCTTTATTAATTTATTTTATGCTTATGTGGACTTAATTTTATTTTTAGCTATAAGATTGACATGAGATGATTAATTTTGCCTTCAGGTAAATGTTTATGAACAATATAGCAATCAGCTTCCTAATCAATACAACATGTTCAGCTATATTGTCACTTGAACGTATTTTCAAAGATGGTATGTTAAAGATCCTTTATCTTGAACTAATCAGCAGCTTTATAAAACTGTATACTTCTGTTTTTAAAATATGACTATAATACTGCTTAAATACTATCACACATGTTCCATAATTTTCTTCGAACCACATAGTAGCTACGTTACAGGCAATATTAAAAGATGAATTATAATGTGAAATCAGAACATATTAAAGTGAGTTAGAGGCCAGATGCGATGGCTCACACCTGTAATCCTAGCACTCCAGGAAGCTGAGGTGTGTGGACTGCCTGAGTCAGGAGTTCAAGACCATCCTGAGCAAGAACAACACCCCACATCTAAAAAATACCTGGGTGTTGTGGAGGGTGCCTGTAGTCCCCACTACTCGGGAGGCTGAGGCAAGAGAATCACTTGAGTCCCAGAGTTTGAGTATGCTGTGAGCTATGATGCCAAGGCACTCTACCAGGGTGACAAAGTGAAACTCTGAAAAAAAATAAAGTGAGTTAAAAAGTATCTTTAAAGAATATTTTATTTTTATGGGTTTGTTAAGGAAGAAACAAGGAGGTAGGTTAAGCTACATTTGGACCAAGTTTGATTTCTGTTTCTAAATGGAGAACCTCACTATTAATTTTCCTCTCCTCAGCATACTCAGGTATTCAAGCATTTATCAGGGAGGAGGGTTCATCTAAGTTCTTTTTAAAATATTTAATAAGGAGCTCCAAAAGTTTATTCCTTCAACATGGTGGGAGTAGCAGAACCTGTAATAATTATTTTACAAAAGGCCAATGAGATTCTCTCTTTATCTGTTCAACTCTTATTTTCTTTAATATAATTTATTTGTCCAACATATCTATTGAATGCTATCAGTGTTCTAAACACGTGGGTTTCTACTGTTGAAAGAGGTAATATGTGACATCTGCTCTCAAGAAGTTTTATCTGACCTGAGGCATCAAGAAAAACACATAAAATATAATGGAAGCTACAGAAAATGAATAAAATAAATTTTTATGCTCTAGCTCCTTTGATTTCTTAACTGCTCTTATGGTACAATGGAAATCAAAAATATTATGAACCCAGGCATCAAAAGTCATTGAAGAGTTTAAGAATGTCTAGTCATGTGGGTTAAATTGTAGTCTCCCCAAAAGTACGGCCACAATACATCTATAATTGTGACCTTATTTGGAAAAAGGGTCTTTGCAGATGTAATAAAGTCAATGATTTCAAGGTGAGGTCATCTTATATTTAGAGTGGCCTCCCACTTCAATAACACACGTCCTCATAACAGAGAGGCAAGGGAGATTTGAGGCACAGCCATGCAAGGAAGAAGCCATGTGAGATAAAAGCAGACTGGTTTTATGCAGTCATAGTGCTAGAAACCCCGGGAAGCGCTGGAAACTGGATTCGAAGAGGAAGGATTCTCACCCAGAGTCTTCAGAGGGAGCTGATCACGCTGCAAATCTATTTCATCTTCTGACCTCCAGAACTATGAGCAGATATATTTATTTTTCTGTATGGTATAAAGATTAGAGCAACTTTTTATGGAAACCTAGAAATCTAACACAGAATACTATGGCCTACCTTTTATTTTCATTTTTTTAAAATGTTATGAAAAGATAGCTATGGAATTAAGAAGACCAGGGCGTGCCTATTTCTATGAGCCAAATGGGAAAGGGTTGTGCTTTGGACTGAGGGCTGAGTTGATATAGAAGCTGTGGGTGCAGAGGAGACAGATTATGGGAGAGAGAAAGGAAAGGCAGAGATCGATATCACTTTTGAAACGTCAGTTGGAGTAGCTGAGTGGATGCTAACGTTATTAATTTAGATGTGGAAGATGGCAGAACACTCGAGCAGGGAGATTTACTCAGCTACAAAGCAGAGAAGTCACGAGAAAGAAGAGAAAAGAAACCTCACTGTGGTTTTGGTTAGTAAGAGCAATCTACACGCAAGATTTACAGTTTGTGTTCTGAGCCAATATTTAAACTCCATTTCTTAATGTGCAATCCTAGACCAAAAACGCGAAAGTCACTCGTTTAAAGCATATAAACAAATGCAAAACAATTTCTTCCTTGAATTTACAAATTGTTTAGGGAGAGAGATAAAGGAAACAACAAGCCCAAAGAGAAACAGGTCTCATATAATTTTGATGAATCCAAGAGGGGAGAACTCATCTTCACTCATGGTGGTAAAGTGGAAAGGGTGGTAAGTTAGATGGGTTAAGCCAAAAGCATCAGTAGAGATGGGTCCTCTGGCCAAGGAGAAGCGAATGCTTTGCAATTGAGGAAGCACCATCTGCAAAACCGAAGGTGTAGGAAAGAGCACGCCTTCTTGAAAATACTTAGTGATGAGTAGAGGGGAGCAGGTGGATATGCCAGAGTCTTTGGAGAGGTGGCCTGTGTGTAGATAATAAATAGGAGCTAACGGTCGTCCTATGTAAGAAAAGATTCTGGCTTATATATTTGAGATGTGCGAAGCTACTGAAAGATTTTAAAAGGTGAAGTTCACGATCTGAACAGGTTTTTAGGGATATTATCCTGGTGGTGTGAGACAGCACAGTAGAGCTACACTGCGGAGTGTGCTGCTCCCAGGAAGAATCTAAATGGGAAAGTTGTCTTCAATTAGCACAAAAGAATATATTCTGTATTTGTTTCTGCTCTGTTTTGTTTAAGACAAATGTATCAACCGTAATTGAGGATGAGAGTGATACTCTGTGACTCTCTTCCATTTCTGTTTGTTACAATATGAAATATGTATAATGGTGGGAGTGCTCAGAACACTGTCAGGCTTAAAGTGAAGGAGGAGATGGTCGATCTCCATTCGTTGCATGGTGAGGGGAGGACCCCAATAAATCCCCAAGCTAACATCATCACGTGAATGTTCAGTATGATTCTGATCCTACACTAAGAGAGGGTAGTGGTTTCCTCCCCATGAAGCCTTATCTTTTCTTGAGATGATGACTTCATGTACGAGGATGGGGAGAGAAGGACTTTAAACGTGAAGGCAACATCATCGATGAAAACATCTAAATCCTACTTTTTTTTTTTTTGGCAGTTTTTGGCTAGGGCTGGGTTTGAACCGGCCACTTATAGGGGGCTGTCATCTTATTCCTTTGAGCCACAGGTGCCATCTCTAAATCCTATTTTTAAGATCAAATGTCTCCCTGTCTCATTGACTTTCTCTCTTTTTTGATAATGAGGATAGTAAGCTATGCCAAAGTGTATGGAAAGACGGTCCCTCTTATAGGATTTCAAAATGCTATTTTCCAAAATACAAAAAAAGAATTCACTTTTTAAAAATGTAACAGTACTTATACTTTTATTTTTCAGTAGTATTTAGTACAATAACTTTAACTTTGGCTTTGGGGGTTTATGCCTTACTTACAAGTCACTCACTTATTCCTCATTAGATTTAAGATTTTTGTTGCAAGTTATCACAACCACAGGACTTAAATAATTTAAAGGGAATTTATCGGATTATGTGACTAAAACATTCGGAGGTAGACAAGGTTTCAGAGTATATTCAATCTGGTTGCTCAAATCATGCTAATCTCTCTTTGTATTCCTCAGCTCATCTCCTTGATTCAGACTCTAATCACATAAAACTTTCCTTTCTTAGTCTTAAATGAATTCCCAAAGTCTCAGCTCCATATATTTCCTCATTCATCCAGAGCTTCCCAAGAGCCTCATTTCTCTTGACCAGGAAGAAAAGCCTCCAATCTTTGGTCCGATTAGACCAGTTTAGATCCGATGTCTCTCTTCATCACTTGCTGGAGTTAGAAAAATAAAATGAGGCCTGAATTTTCAATACCTTCTGTACTGAAATTTTAGGCTGAATAATTCTTTGATCAGTAAGGGCTCTGTCCTCCTCATAGGTGAATACATAGTAACATTTCCGGTCTTGACTCATTAGAGATCATTCACAATCTATGTTCCCTTCCGATTGGGGAAAAAATGTCTCTAGACGGTGCTGAATGTCCTGTGGGGGACAAAAGTCCTGGATGAGAACCACAAGATTAATCTGATAGAGTTATGTCTAAGTCCTGAACCAGAAGTGGAGTAGAATTCCCCTGAAACTGAGTCCTGGAAAGAAAATGGTATGCAAAGCTATAATTTTATAAGGATAATTAAGAGAAAGGGGGCAGGTAGCAGCAGTCAAATAGATAAATGATCTGCTATTTTTTTTTTTTTTTTGGTCATTCACTCATTGAACCTATAGGAATGACAAAACCATTATATACAAGACAATATGATAAAAACTAGAGAAAAAGTAAACATAAAGTAAGTCTATAATCTTTGCCTAAATGCAATACACAGTCCACAATTACAATCTATAGTCTAAGTTTTTACCAGAATATTTATTTTAAAAATTTCCGTCTAGCTTTATGAACATAACTGGAGTAAGATTCTCATCATGCTATATAATCATCAATTTACTTCTCTGTTTCACCACTAAAAACATCATAATCTCTTTGAGAGTAGACTATACCCCTCTACTTTTCACCAGTATCTAGAACAAAGGAGGTTCTCATAATCTGCTTTATTCTTTTTTATTCACTACTTATCATTCTCGTTAATGTCCACAATTCTTGATGTAAAATCCGTTTTCCTTGATGACTATTGTCTGGTTGCAAAATCTGATGATGAAAAGTAACATACTCCCTCTTACTTTCTTGTTTATAGTTTTTGATAAAATATGCAGGGGAAAGAATCATGAGCTCCACCTGGTTGTTTTAATCTGATCTAATAGGTACTGCAATGAAGTTTCATTTGACACTGTCATAATTTATATTCACCACCAACAACCATGGCTTTTACCCCAGTTCTAACTATTAAGGTCTGCTTCTGGAAACAATGTTTGTGTCTGTATATATTTGTAAATATGCATACCTATAAAAAATAGAGATGTAATTTACTAGTGCTTAAAATAGTAAATCATATAGATGCTTTGTAATACCTGTTGGAAGATGTATTAATAATAATGCAAAGTAGATGAGAATAAACTTGTACTAGGGAGTTTGGTGCTATATGAAAGAAACAAATAGAGTCCTTAAGTCAGGAAGGCAGCCTTTTATTTCAAGAATATCAGGAGGTGTTGAAGACAAGATCTATGTCTTTTATGGAACCAAACTAGAAATACAAAGTCTAGAAAGAAATACGGACAATATTGATCCTGGTCCTATGCTTTAAAACTTTAACTAGCCACCACCTGACAAAGCTATCAGCTCTATTCATTGAGTTCTTAAGTTGTAAAGCTTTGTCCCCCACAATAAAATCTAAACCTCCCCGAACATCTTAATCTCATTCCTTATCTGGATTATTTGACTCTGTATCTCTGAATCCATTTCCTAGATTTGGTTCCGTGCTTGTCCTTTCAACCTGAGAATATATCTCCTCTGGTGTGATTATCATCCTCTTGGTTTTATCAGGCTGTTTATTATAAAAGAACGTCATTGTCCAGGCAGGTTATAACCAATAAACATTTATTTCTTAGAGTTCTGAAGATTGGTTCAAGATTGAGGCACCTACAAATTCAATGCCCAGTGAGGGCCCACTTTCTCATACACAGGCGTCTGGTCATTCTAACTTCACACAACAGAAGGGGCCGGGGTCTCACTTGGGCCTCTTTTGTAAGGGTGACCGTTCCATACATGAGGGCTCAGACCCGTGATCTAATCACCTTCAAATTCCTCTCTTCTTACCCTCATCAAATTTGTGATTATGTTTCCACTACAATTCACATATGAAATTTGGGGGGAGCCCAAACATTCAAACCCACAGAAGTCCTCATCGTCCTGACGTTATATGCAACATCAGCAGCATGTTACACGCTAATCAAGATGCTAAGTTTTTACATAAGGTTATTATTCTCAGTCCCAGCTGGCATTTGACAAGTAGTAGGCAGATTCCTAAGAGGAGCCCAGGATCTTCTTCCCCTAGTGGAGCTGCCCGCCATAACACATGAGGTTATGAATAGGCCACGTTTTACTCCGTATGTGCCATATGAGTACCTTGAAGAATGGAGACTACCCACACTGACGGATTTCATCACGTAGACCCTGCAAAAGCACAGAGATTTTTCTGACTATTCAAAAAGAGAAAGTAAGACATGTCTCCTCCAGGAGTTGCATATCCTGCAGACAGGGCAGGCGTCAGGAAGAGAAGGCCAGCAGGGTAAGAAAACCACAGGACAGTGAATGAGCTTAGCCACGGTAAATGCAGCCCATAGAGACCCTCACTTACTCTGCTTTGACCACCCCTGCCTGAAGCAGAAGGAGAATTCTTTCAGTTGAACATGGGCATGACTGAGGCTTCGGGTCCCTAAACCAATCAGCCTCATAAGCATGATGAAAAATCCACTCATTGTGCCAAGACTGTGTACAGATACCACGGCAACCTCTGAAAATTATCCTACAACACTCAATGTTGCCTGCAAAAGCCAGGAATATTCCACCCCCAGTTTTATAGCATGAGGCTGAGTACACAAGACCAAACCCTGATCCCTGCATGCAGCTGTCTCCACTTACATCTGTCCACTCTTTTGCATTTTGTTTAAGAGTGTACTCTGCTTTTGATAAATTTATCTGCCTCTGCTTATACTTGATGTCTGAATTTTCTCCTTTGCTGTGACCCTGTGCTTGAATTTATTCTTGCCCAGACAGCCTGGCCTGCCGTCCTATCACTGTGACTAGCCTGAGGAGAGCAAGCATCCCTGTTGTGAGTTTCCAATGAGAACAGCAATTTTAAAGAACTGGGATAGTCCTCAGCTGATAGTTCTTAGGGAAATATGGACCTCAATCCTATTTCCAGTGCAAAGAACTGAATTTTTACAACCTCAAAAATGAAAGCACATTTTTTTCCCCTAAATCTTCTGGTTAAAAATCCAGCCCAACTGAACCTTTGATTTTAACCTTGGTACCCGGATACCCAGACCCCCCTCTGTGATATCCAGAGAGCCCAGCCATGTGTGCTATACTGAACTTCTGACGACTGAACTATGAGTTAATAACCCTGCTGAATCTGTGGTGTTTTGTGACGCAGCAGCCACAAATCCTTCTCACGTACATGTCACATAGTTATCAAGTAAGCCAGAAATGCAGGAGATACAAAGCATAATGGATAAGAATGGCAGCTTTGCAATAAGACTTCTTGGGTTTGCATTCTAATTCTGTCCTTTGCTATTGATGCGTGACTTGAAACAGGTGAATGAGGTAAAGTTTCTGATCTGGGGCCAGGTCCATTTAAATATGGAATAGATGCAATATCTGCTTCTCAAGGTGAGAAGTAAAGGAATTTTGTGAAGGTTGAAATCCTGTGAAGTTGAGTCCAGTTTCCTACTCCAATCTGTGTAGCTCTTCAATCTCTGCACTTACCCTACTGAATGAATTCCCCTCCCCTTCAAATCTTCTCTTGCCATAATCTCTCATGTCTGTCCTGGGGCTGTCAACATGTCTCAGTTCTGTGATGACTATCCTTGCCAATGAGAGGAGGACATCTTCCAAATCCAGAGGAGATTTAAGTCAAAAACATCAGAAATCCAGGTCTTTGCCCACATGGCTCAGATCCTTAAACAGTCAGGTTCTTAATGTCATAATAGTCCTTTGAAACTTCCTCTGAAATAGGAATCTCCTGCTCTCCCTATTTTTCTGTTAGAACTCTGGAGAAAAATGATGTCACATATTTCTAACCCTTTCTCTTTCTCCTATTTTCTCAACTTCACTGGCATTTAGAAAGTATTAGCAATTAAAACCTCACCCCCAGGTATAAACAGCACCTGCCAGAAGCAGCTCACCAGAAGCCTAATGGATCAGCTCTGGGTGCCCACAACACAGAAGGAATCAGCGGTATCCGTCACCTGTCCCCCACCTATAGCAATTCAGGGAAAATATGATAGGTACTTATCTAAAACAATTTAAAATCTTTTTCCATAGTAAATGAAGCCTGAAAGGGATGTCGGAATATCATTAGAAAAGAACATCAAAGAATTCATTGAGTTTTTACAATTTTACAAGCCAAAAGGTGCACTCTAAACTGGAAATTTGACCTCTACCAGGTATTCAAGCGGGAGTATTTTTACCCAGCTTAAACACCTCACAGTGATGAAAATGTGGACAAATTGATTGGGCTAGAAAGATAATCATCTGGTACAGAGGTAATTGCTAAAAGTTAACGAATTCTGAGTGCTCTCCTGGAGAAGAGATAGCTGCAGGCTAGAAAAACTGGCTTCGGCAAGTTCTACTGCGCACAAATAATTATTTCAAGAAACAAATGAAGTCTTATTTATTGGCAGTAGGACATGGATCCTTGGCGATCAGCAGTGTAAAAGGAAACTGTGAAATTAATTTGTGCTGAGCAAAACTGCATTCAATTCAGCAAAGCTGTTCTTTGAATTCCAGTTGGTATTTAGGCAAGTTATTATCGCCTCAGGCCCTTTGAACACTTCAACCAGTCTGTGGCCATTTTTTTTGCAACAGTCTTCCAGTTGGATATTTCATTTTTATTATGCATTGATCTATAACATGTGAGGAGAGTTATTATTGCCTGTGAGAAATACTGATGAGCCTGCCAGTGAGGGGGGACATGTTTAAAAATTATGTAACCCCGTTCTAAAATGATCATTCAAATGAACTTATGTCTTTATAAGAAAATTATTCATTGGAAGGTTTGAATTATTCATTGCCTGTATATTCGTTCTGGAGGTTCCTAGATAAATAGTAAGAGAGAAAAATAATCATCCCCAAACTTTTAGAAACATATGACCCACGACTTCAGAGAAGTGAGAAACAAGAGTAAAGTATCAAGTTGTCCTAGCCTAAAAGTAGACATGGATTTTTCTCTTCAAATTTTTTATATTTTACGTAGCAGTGTATAATTGATAAATCTGTAAACATCTTAAAATGGCAGTAGGAGCCATACCTATTTCCATGATGTATGTCCCCATCCTGAATACAGATCCCTACCCTTGTTCCCACCCAAGTGATATCTCCCACTTTGATAGTAGAACTCAACGCGATTGCCCTCCCTGTTAAATTATAAACTAATGATAATATGGCCTAAGAGAAGAAAGAGAGAATTAGGAATAGAACATTTCTCCTACTAAGAAACTAAGAACAGTGCCGGATTATTTTTATCTTGTGAATCAGAAGAGCTGCCCTCAAAGTCCCCACTCAAGTGAAATCACACAAGACAGAGATGGAAAGAAAAACATACAGGTTGACTTTAGGAACTAGCTCCAGTCTCACCTGGGGGCTTTACAATATCATCATAAGCGTTCAAGAGCAAACGTCCTGAGGAAAAAAATGACTCAAATATCCCCGACAATGAATTGTACTGTGGTACTGCTTTTGACTCATCACATGTTACTGTTTTTATTCGGTTGTGTGAGTTTCTCACTACAATTAAAGACCTTGCCTGTAGATTCATTGATGGCCATAGTAGCTAGCATAATTGGTAGACAAAATAAGTACTCAATAAAAATTATTACATTAATTTCCCTGAATTATCTTACTGACTCCCAAAACTAATAAATAGGAGTCCAAGTTGGGCTGAATACAAATGATTTTTAGTGCTTGAAGTTTCTTGATATTTTCAGGAAAATCTTGAACCTGATATGGGTATTATTCATCTTTTATTCCCCAACTACCTCATTGTTTTTTGTACATTAAACACAAAACTTAATCTCCAAGAAATGTAGAAGCAAAATGGCCTCAATAACAATAAAAGTTTGCATGTTTATTAGGGTTTACTTTATTACTTTCATCCTCAGAACAACTCAAGTAATCATACACCCTTTCGCAAATGGAAAAAAGAAAAATAAAAGCTATTTTTCCAAGATCAAAAAGTCTAGTAACAGTGGACATAAGTAAGAGAAATGTTCTATTCCTAATTCTCCTTTTCTTCTCTTAGGCCATATTATCATTATTTTATAATTTAACAGGGAGGTCAATCGCACAGAGTTCTACTATCAAAGTGGGCCTTTGGCCAAGTGCTGAGTCCAAAAGAATGTAGACCAGCTCCTGTTCGAATTTTTTCAGGCACGAGTTGAGGATAGATGCACATGACTATGGTAGATTAATATTTATGGTACAATAGAGCTATTAACATATTGTTATGAAAGTAAGAACAGTGGCAGATTATTTTTACCTTGTGAATTAGAAGAGCCGCCCTAAAGTAATTTCTGTTCAGTGGTGCACAGAATGAAAGCGTCTACTTTTGAATCAAGTTTGAACACGACTTGAAATTACTAATGTCATTAAATCATCTTTATATCTTGGTGGAATGCATTTATTCTTATTTAAAGATTCTCAGTAAATACTATCTGTTGTCTTATTTAATGAAATGATAAAACTTCTGTCCTTCCCTATTCCAATCCTAGTAAAATCTATCTGGTTTTGAAAAAACATAGTTAATTAATTTTTAAGGAATGACATAAAAGGAATAAACATTTTTGTTATTGACTTTGAAATATGATATTTTACTTATTATTATTATTATTATTATTATTATTATTATTATTTTGGAGACAGAGTCTCACTTTGTCACTCTGGGTAGAGTTCTGGGGCATCATTACAGCTCACAGCAACCTCATACTCTTAGGCTCAAGAAATCTTCTTGCCTCAGCTCCCTGAGTAGCTGGGACTACTGAGGTATCCGCCATGACACTCAACTAATTTTTTTTATTTTTAGTAGAGACAAGGTCTCACTCTTGCTGAAGCTTTTAGCAAACTTCTGAACCCAAGGGATCCACCTGCCTCAGCTTCCCAGAGTATAAGGATTACAGAAGTGAGCCACTGCACCCAGCCCCCAAATGAAACATTTTCATAATTTTTTTTCAAAATATTTTTGGGATTGCTTGAATTAAATGTGCTCACAACACACGTGATATATAATAGCAAAATGTTTCAAACTCACAGAGTTTCTGTTGAAATTCTCACAGAATACAGTGACATGAGCATGGATGTATAATTTTGTTGAAATAATTTAGTGTTTATTGAATAATTTTTTTAAATGTCAATTTTATTATCTCAAGAATTTCTTTGGAGGATTAGTATACCTCCTAATGTCCTCTAACAAACATAAAGAGACTTTTGAGGATTAGTAACATGTACGGGTTTTAATATAGTACAGATTTCAAAGAGAAGGATTTAATTTAAAATCTGAACACTATCTTTGTTCTTTCATATATTTACTTTCCAAAAGATTTTGAAGGCAGGCTCTCATCACAGCCTCGAGGCTAGGAGCTGCTCCTCTGAGCATTCACTTGTTCAGGTCCCATTTCTTTTTGCAGGGGTGGGGCTAGCCAGCTTCCAGTTGTGTAATCCTGGTGGCAGTGTGAGTCAAAGTCAAAGCCACAGCTGTAGGCACGGGTCACGTTACCAGAGCATGATCGGGCAGTCTCTCCTTCTCCCAGAGGGACTTCGGGGAGACAAAATAAGTCATAACAACATAACTGCATTTGGTCAAACCACTGACACCCACCATGATGAACACTGTCCAGCCTGCTCATTTCTATTTGGCCTCAAGAAGCACAGGTGAGGCTGTTCGTCCCAACCTCTGACTTCCATTCCTGGCAAAGAGACCACCCACAGCAAGTGAGCAATCAACATTATTTAACATTTTCAGCATTGTTCTTGCTGCCAAAGGACCATGTTCTCTTTCTCTTTCTGTCTCCCCACCCTCCACCCTCTTCCTGGTGGTGGGTGTCCTCACCCAGGGCATCCCTCGCTTGCATATTCCTCAGGATTTACCATTTAATTACTTGTGAGTCTATTTCAAGAATTGTGGTTGGAGTTGACTTCCATGTCTTTAACGTGGGGGGAGTGGCAGACCTCGGCAAATGGCAGAGGGGGGACTATGACAGGAACTTTTGCTCTGAGAGGAAGAAGAAAACAGGTGGAGCTGGTTTATTCCAGCATTAGTGGCCAGAGGTTACAAGACTGCTGTGTTTCCTGCTTCTCTGGGTCTAGCCATGCGCCATTCCATTGGAGAGTGTATATTCCCCATAACTTCAGCAAATTATCCTTATATGGAGTCAAAATTAGATTATATTGCAACCAAATAATACAGTGGATTTAATAGGACTACTCCATTACTGGGGGGTTGAGGACAAACCAAATGCAGATCAGAGCCCTGTCTGAACAAGTCCCTCAACACAGGCATGCACACACATGCATACTCACGTACCCACTTTAACAGTACAGCAAAGACAAACAATGATTTTACTACTCCATGAAGATCCACCCAGTTCATTCACCACCTTTGTAGTTGCTCATATTTCCTACTTTTACTCAAGAAAGGTATCTTAGTTCTTGAGTAAGGCTAAGAGATTAGATAGGAGCTTAATGATGAGCTAAGGGTCCTCCTGGGTCTAAGTACAAGCCCTTTATTTTGACTGTTCAAAGGAAAGTACTAAAAATAATGGGCCTCTATTTAATGCCCAAATGTGCCAAGTTTATGCTAAGAAATTTATGTTTATGCTTCTATTTTTTCCTCAGATAAGACTCTATTAATATTATCTAATTATGCAAATAAGGAAACCAAGTACCCCCCCCCCCCCGGCTTCCCAGCTAGTATGGCAAAAACAAACTCAATTCAAACATCATCATTCTTTTGTTGTTACCTCATAGGGCACCTACTACTTTGGTATGTGATGCCCCCTCAAGCTCTCTAAGCTGGGGCCCAGAAGCGTGTATTAGATAGCAGACTTGCCTAGTGCCTAGCACGGTGTTTATCCATTTCAGTGGTTAAATGCCTATTAAATAATTTCTTGTAGAGTTCAAAAGTGATGACTTCCATTCTTCACTTTTCAGTGAGCTACATGGAAATAATTTTGACATAAACGAAGTTGCTTTCTCTGCAAATGAAAATGCCCAAGAAAAAAAAAGATAGAAGCTGCAATGCCAAGCACTCGCTGAATATATTACATAAACCTATAAATGAAGGAGATTAAGTATCCACATTGCAGAGAAAAGGGCAAAGGGATTTAAAGATTATCAGCCGATAATCAGAGACAGGAAAGCTCCAGAGAGGGTATTATTGAAAATCACAAACCCCCAACAAAATATGCCCCACGGTGTATGGATAAGACAGAGCTAATTGTCCCATTTCCATCAGCAACTAAGAAAATGTGATCTCATATTTTCAATTCAACCCTTTAGATTTTATGTACTTCTGGGGAAGAGAAGGTACCATTGCATAATATAGCATGACACCATGGAGATTTTTCTTACAAAATAAATTGTATCTCAATGGTGGGGAAAAAAAAATTGTTGAGAGTAAAATATACCCGTTATCTGAGAAAAGCAAAATGGCCTTCTAGGTACAAGACTACACCATGGGCTCCAGGAGATAAGATGATATGAATAAGGAGAAACTAGAAAATTTGATAGGCAGGGCTGGCTTGAGGCACTTGGGTTGCTAAGGGAGCCCACATACACTGCCAGCTCCCCAAGGATCATTTTAGTCACTCGTTTAGCATAACCTGGGGTTGGTATGTGATGTGTATCAACAAAATTCCAGCAATGTACCCGTGGTAAAGTGTTCCTTTCTCTCTCACCCGAAGCAGTTAAGTCCCATGAGCTCACACAGGGTCCTCTTAAAGCTGAAAAGAAGTAATGAAGTTAGTAATGGAGGCAATTAAGAAGTGGTAATGTGACTTATATCTGTCACAGTCCAGATAACAGGGACTATTTATATTTAAATATCTAGGCCCAGATTTGGGTTACTTACCTATGGATAATGAGACTTCATGCTCTGGAGCCATTTTCGCTCTTCAAATTATGTGCATTCCAGCATTTTTTTGTGTTTCAGTGTATTTATAATGCTGAATATACTTCAGTGTATTGAGGCCAGCTTACGACTGCAGCTGGAGAAATAATCAGAATAAGCAAAGGAATTAAATCTACAAACAAATTTATAAAGGTTAGTTTCAAAAGAAATGTCTATGTATGTAAACCTATAAATAATGAAAATGTGCTAAATTAACCCACTCCTGTAAAAAGTGCACCAGGGTCTTGTTGGTGCTCGTGAGGCCATAACAGCACCAGGCATCCTACCATGCTCCCAAATCATCTTCTCTTCTGATATGAAAGCTATAACCTAATAACAACCTAAGGATACGGGGACGGGGAGGGAGAGAGGAGGAAGAATGGGTGGAGGGAGGAGGATTCAAGGGTTCACTTCTGTGGTTTATCTTACAAGGGTACAAGTGAATCTTTCTATGAGTAGAATATGATCATTTTAACACAATAACTAAGAAAATGACATGAAGGCTATGTTAACCAGTTTGATGGAAGTGTTTCAGATTGTGTGTGAAAACACCACACTGTACCCCAGAAGTGTATTAATGTACACAGTTACCATTCAATAAGAAAGAAAGAAAGAAAGAAATTTTGGTAAGTATGTGGCAAAAAAGAATGTTACCATTTTCTAAGGCTACCACAAGTGATGGGTTTTGAAACTGGCTAATGACAGGCAGTAGTAATAATTTATGGAACAAATAAAGGTAGAAAAAGATTAAATGTTGCAATTTAATAAATGCATAGATATTGCTAGCATAGTAGTTCCTTCAATATATGTGTGATATGAAGATAATGTGATAAAACATTTTCCTTATTTCAGCTTGATTACTGACATATACAACTAGTTCCAAACTATGTAAAAATGCAAATAAGCTAATTACCCAGATTAAGAAATTTATGTCAAATGAACACACTATTTCATCATAAAAGTCTTGCTGCAAAAAGCCAGATAGACAAACCACATGCTTAGTGACACAGTACACGTTATTAATTATATAGGGTAATATATTAAATTTTGGATTACATTATTTAATATGTGATAATATGGTTGCTATAAATTAACAATCATTACTGCATGCTGAAAATGGTTAGAGGGGAAAAGTAATGTTGAGAATGTTTAAACTCTACAGAAAACTCTTGGTGTTTATCTAAGATAAGAACTAGTTTGCTCCCAACATTTTAAGGATATTTGAACAGGTTTAATTAAAAATTAAAGTGGGCCAGATGTGGTGGCTCATGCCTATAATCATAGCTTTCTGGGAGGCTGAGGTGGTGGATCACCTGACCTCTGGAGTTTGAGACCAGCCTGAGTAAAAGCGAGACCCCATCTCTACTAAAAATAGAAAAACTAGCCAGGCATTGTGGCAGCAGCCTGTCGTCCCAGGTTCTGGGGAGGCTGAGGCAAGAGGATCACTTGAGCCCAAGAATTTGAGGTTGTTGTAAGCCTATGAAGCCACAGCACTATACCCAGGGTAACAAGAGTAAGACTATCTCAAAAAAAAAATAATTAAAGTGAATATAAAAATTACAATTCATAAAAAAACAAGTAGTTAAAAATTCTCAGATTTTCAGGTATTTAGAATTACTATTGAGAAATGTCACAAGTCACAGCTTGCCTATTCACATCACTGATGCTCAGCTCATCTCAACGAGTCCCCGGTGAGTTCCACAACACACAAAAACCTGCTTACCGTGCTCTTGGGTGCCACAGCAACATATAAAGCTGCTTTAAAAGTTTCAAAATATTTATTCTCAATTTCTATACACTTATCTTAGCAGATAAACATGCTATGTAAACAAAATTTCTGAAGAATGGAAGAGGCATCAGTAAGAACATTTAAGTTGGTTACAGACATTTTGGGGTTGTATGGAAAGTTAAACATCCTTAATTCTAAGATACGCTATTATTTCACCAGTTTAAAAATAAAAACCACTGTCAAATGAACAGATTATAAGATGATGTGGACTTATTATAAGACACATTTGAAATTTAAATAAGGTATAATGTGGGAAGAAATATTACTACTCCTTAGAATGAATGAAATATAACCTTTAAAGTTTTTATAATTTCTATAAGGGTTATAAAATAAGTATGACTATAAATAAATCATGTAAGAAATTATAATGGGTAATATATAAACTGAAGGAACATTATGCTACTACATTTTCTTCTAAGAGGATAAAACAGTATTATTGTAGAAATAAGGTAACATCAGATTCATACTCCTTACATTTTCAGCATTTTCTGAGGACATTTATCATTCTGGGGCCACCCAGTTCATATTTATTTTTTATACTGATACTCAGTTTGCTTTGGAAATCATTTCTCTCTTATTTTCTACCATATGGCTTGCAGTAGTCCTGACTGGTCTAAATGTACCAGCATATCCCACAGTGATTCTGTCAGGGAAGAAGCTAAAACTCAATCAGAATGTGAAATGCTAGGAGATATTGGCTTGACCTTTTACAAAAGAGAAACTTTCTCTTTCCTCTAAGGCAGTGGTTTTAAACCTGTGGGTCGTGACCCAGAGGAACTGTATTAAAGGTTTGAGGCATTAGGAAGGTTGAGAATCACTGCTCTAAGGAGTAACTGGAAGAGACTATTTTTTCTATGCCCTACATGATGCAGGGAGTATGAGGATGGGAGTGCTAGAATCACAGCAGCCATTTTGCTGCCACTGTTAAGATAAGACTGTAAAAGCAAGGGGGCAGAGATTTCACACTTGTTCTGACAAGAACATAACTCTGGGCAGCGCCTGTGGCTCAAAGGAGTAGGGAGCCAGCTGAATTTCCAGAAGTGGCAGGTTCAAACCCAGCTCCAGCCAAAAACTGCAAAAAAAAAAAAAGGCATGTGATGTTAAGGGCAGTGCCTGTGGCTCAGTGAGTAGGGCACAGGCCCCATATACTGAGGGTGGCAGGTTCAAACCCAGCACCTGCCAAACTGCAACAAAAAATAGCAGGGGGGTTGCGGCAGGTGCCTGTGGTCCCAGCTACTCAGGAGGCTGAGGCAAGAGAATCGCCTCAGCCCATGAGTTGGAGATTGCTATGAGCTGTGACACAACAGCACTCTACCAAGGGCAATAAAGTGAGACTCTGTCTCTACAAAAAAAAAAAAAAAAAGTTGTTTTAGGGTGGTGCCTGTGGCTCAAAGGAGTAGGGCA
Organism: Galagoides demidoff; assembly: GCA_963574575.1. Taxonomy (NCBI): domain Eukaryota; kingdom Metazoa; phylum Chordata; class Mammalia; order Primates; family Galagidae; genus Galagoides; species Galagoides demidoff. The sequence continues at coordinate 34,365 of CAUYQV010023766.1, read as the reverse complement.
CTGGCCCCATATGCCAGAGGTGGTGGGTTCAAACCCAGCCCCAGCCTAAAAAAAACTGCAAAAAGAAAAAAAAGAACATAACTCTGCAAAATATGCTTGCCAGGGAATATGTATTGTAGCTTCTGTTTTCTCATGACTGAGGTTGGATTTTCACATTCCTTGTGGTCATAAGAACCACTTTTCCCCCAGTGTTTTATCTGAGTAAACAGACGTCTTCACCTCATCACTTCTACAGCAAATAGTTCAATAAGTAAGCCTTCTGGCCATGGATCTAAAGTCACATTCCCTAAACTATGGTTATTTAATATAAATTTATAACTAACACCCATAGTAAAAATCATTTCTCTAATGGAAATCATGGAAATCATTTCTCTCTTATTTTCTACCATATGGCTTGCTGTAGTCCTGACTGGTCTAAACGTACCAGCATATCCCACAGTGATTCTGTCAGGGAAGAAGCTAAAACTGTTTTGTTTTCTAGGGAAAAACAAAAAATGGTGCTGGGAAAACTGAATATCCATATGAATATTCAAACTAGACCCCTACCTAATACCATTTACCAAAATCAACTCAAAATGGATTAAAGACTTAAACATAAGACGACAAACTATACAACTACTAGAAGAAAACACACAGGGGAAATTCTTCAATACATTGGTCTAGGCCAGTATTTTTCAACCTCTTTTATCTCACAGCACACTTGGAACCTATAGTTAAACTTCCATGGCACACTTAAATTATGTTGATCAAAAGAGTAAAAAATAGAATATAAGTTCTGTGCTTTGAACTTTTTCAAAAATAATTTAATTAATGATCTTTAAAAGTTTTAACAGCATACCTAAGATCCTCTTGTTGCATACCAGTGTGCTATGGCACACAGGTGGAAAATCACTGATTTAGGCAATGATTTTATGGCAAAGACTTCAAAAAAATTGGAAACAAAAACAATAATAGACAAAGACACTACATGAAATGAAAGACTTTTGCACAGCAAAGAAAATATACAACAAAATGAAAAGACAACCCATGATAGGAGAAAGTATTTGCAAACTATTCCTCCAACAAGAGATTAACATCTAGAATATAAAATGAACTCACACAGCTCAACAGCAATAAATAAATAAATAAATAAATAAAGGCCAGAGGTTCTAAATATGAGGTCTGACAATTAAGTTCATGAACTCATCCTAGAAAAAGTGCTACATATCACATTGTTAAGTATCACCATGGTTAACTCCAAAGGAGTCCTCTTCGGAAGCTAATGCACCAACACCAGTGCCTAGTCCAAGACTTAAAAGCAATTTTGGCACTCTCTAGAATGACCATCAAAGCTGTCATCATATTACCCTTGATGTCCTGAATGTCATCAAAATATCTTCCTTTCAATATTTCCTTTATGTTTTGGTAAAGAAAAAAGTCATTGGGTGCCAGATTAAGTAGGGAGTGTGTTTACTGGCTAAAACTCCTTCATAGATAGTGCTGTGTGAGCTGGTTCATTGTTGTGATGCGAGAGCCATGAGTTTCTGGCCAAGATTTTCCTATCAATGTTTACGTGGTCTGCTATGGTTCTTACAGTCAACAATTTTGACACACAAGTCAACCAGTTTTTGCAATGTTTTCATCAGTTCTGCTTGTTACTGGTTGCCCTGACCTCTGTTCATCAGTGATGCTTTCTCTCCCCTCAGAAAAATGTTTAATCCATTTTCACACTGTTGTTTTCTTAATGGCATTATCCCCACTAACATGTCCCTGATTTCACTTCTGCTGTCACCATGTTTAGCAAAAAATTTACAAATATCTGTTGCTGTAGTTTAAGCTGTGACATTTCTCACTATGACACACAAAAACACTCAACAACAATAATGAATGCCACTGAGCAAAACACTGCCACATGTCAACACAAACACAACTGTGAGACACTGACATGCTGAGATTTTGAAACCATACCAAGTTGTTTGTACAGTGCTACCAACATAGGCACATCATGGCAAGTTCATGAACTCACTTGTCAGATCTCATACACATTTCTCAAGATAAGACTTACAAATGACCAAGAAATATATGAAAATATGTTCAACATTACAATTCAAAACCACAATGAGAGAGATATCACCATACCCCAGTTCCCCAGTTTTAATGGCCACTATGAGAAAAGACAAAAAAAAAAAAAGACAAATGTTCACAAGGATGCTGTATAAGGGAGCTCTTAAGACACTGTTGGTGGAAATGTGGAAGTTTCCATAAAAGCTAAAGATAAACTATATTATCCAGCAATGCCACCACTGGGTATTTATCCAAAGTAAAGGAAATCAGTATTTCAAAGGGATACCTGAACCCTCATGTTTATTGCAGCACTGTTCACAACAACTAAGATGTGGAATCAATCTAAATCTCCATCAACAGATGAATAAAGAAAATGTGGTTTATATTCACCATGGGATACTATTCAGTCTTATGACATACTGTTGTTCATGGCAATATGGATGAACCTGGAGAGCATTATGTTAAAAGAAATAAGCTAGGTGTATACAGATAAATATCATACGTTCTCATTCATATGTGGGTGCTTAAAAATAATTGAATTCATGGAAATAGAGAGTAGAATTGTGGCTATTAGAGGTTGAGAAGAGTAGGAAAAAGGGAAGGATAGAAAGAAGCTGGTTAATAGACACAAAATCATAGGAGAGATGAGTTCTAGTGTTCTGTGGCACTATATAGCAGGAATCAGGTTAAGTACAATTTATTGTACATTTTCAAAAAGCTAGAAAGAGGACATTGAATGTTTCCAATGCCAAAAACTGATAAATGTTTGAGATGATAGATATGTTAATTATGAAGATTTGATTATTACACATAGTATACACATATTGAAATATCATTCTGTACCCCATAAATACATACAATTATTACAGGTCAACTAAAAACAAAAGGGAAAAAGAACACAAATGTCACCTATTCTAATACATAAAACTTGAGAAATCAAAAGGTAATAATACAGAAAATCATCTGATTCCTGTGTCTTATCTAGTTCCAAATTTTGGAAAACAGTAAAGGATTATTTATGTTCAACCCATACCAAACAATATTATTATCCTTATTTTACATATGAAAACTAAGTTTGAGACAGGATGGACAATTTACACAAAGTCACCAAAATCTAAAGCATGTGGCCAAACTGGCAGTCAAACCCAGAGACCTCTCATTAACTCTGAAGTATACATTTTTTGTAACATGCTCATGTTCATGCTATTAATGCTCACTAAAAATAGGCACACTTCACCAATGTTCTCTAGCAAGATTCTAAAAACATAGGGGATGAGAAGAAGAAAAAGGAAAATGCACTCATATTTACCGTATATCTAGTATGTCCTAAGCCATTTATTTACATTATGTGCTTTGATCCTCACAGCCTTCCCCCAAGAACCTGCAGGGAGCTGAGTGAGAACCAGGTATCCAAAGCACATGTACTTTGAATTTACCAAGTCGCACGTGAATATCTAATATTAGTCTTCAACTATTATCAGGCTGTTAAAAGTAGTGTATTCGTCAGCACCATTGGTTTATCGTCTTGATTCATGCACTTACTGGGTAGTTCTTTTCGATGGCACAGAACACAACATCCACACATAGGAACACCCCTGTCCGGCCTACGCCAGCACTGCAGTGAACTACCATGGGTCCCGTAATGTGGCTCTTCCTCACATAACGAACATATTTTATGAAGCTATCTGCTGAGGCAGGAGTGCCATGGTCTGGCCACTTGGTGAACTGCAAGTGTATTACAAAGTGACTAATTCCTTTCTGTTAGAGAGAAAGACCAAGAGAGAGATAATTTATCAATTTCTTATATTAGAGATATTAGAGATCATCTTTTGATTTTTAATATATCAATAATTATAATGATAATAATAATAGCTATATGATATTGGTATCACACAGAGCTTTTCAAAGAGTATTCAAAGCTCATTCTGGTGTTTTTAAGAATTCTGAAAGTTACCAGGAATAGTTTGCTCCATTTTATAAAGGAAACCACAGTAACATTAACAAAAATAAGAACACTAACAGGTAACACAGATTAAGCCCTTAATATATGCCAGGTACTCTGCTAGGGGCTTCACATGAATTACCACATCTAATCCTCACATCAATCCCATGTAGTAGGCACTATCTCCATTTTACAAATAAAAGGTAAGGATGAGAGGGATTAAGGTGTATGCAAGGTCAAAAGACTCCTGTCTTTAGAGCTGAAACTATAATATACTATAATATAAGCCTCCTGAATCCTAATCTACCATCTTTCTTCTGCACTATAGGCTACAGGAAAGCCAAGGTTTCAAAATACTTAGAATAAAAGATGGGCTGATATTTTAGGAATAAGACTAAAAGGAAACCTATCTCAAATTAAATATTATATACTTAATTTCATAAAAATAGGTTGGTGCCGGACCTGGGAGGCACTGACCTCTCTGGCAATGAACACAGAGTAGTTAATGACATGAGAGAAGATTGTGGCCCCTACTATGCTAAGCCCCTTGAAGTGAAGTCATGATGTCAACACTCTCCTCATTCTTGATAAATAAGGTGCTTTGAGTTATCCATATCCTATCCAAAGGGATCATCACTCTTTTCTCAGTGTGTGGCCTTCATCTCAGCTCACTTAGGGTGCATATGGGAAAACTCAGAATCAGTTTCTGACTCCCTTCTTCTTCTCCCTCATGAATCTCTTTTTCCTACATTTCCTAAATAAAGATTCTAGTGTACACAGCCCTCTTCTAATTCAAAGTATCTACAGAAATTTATGATAATTAATCTTATGTGTCAGTTGGCTGGGCCATAATACCCAGATATTTGATCAAACATTATTCTAAACATCTTTGTGAAGGCATTTTTGGGATGAGATTAACATTTAAACCAGTATACTTTGATTAAAGCAGATTACTCTCCATAATGGGGGTTGGCTTTATCTAATCAGTTGAAGGCCTTCAACAGAACAAAGACCAACCTCCCATGAGCAAGAAGGAATTCTGTCATCAGATTGCTTCTGGACTGAAACCGTAATTCTTTCCTAGGTTCTGGTCTACTGCTTCACCTTGCATATTTGTCAACCTTCCACAGTTACTTCAGCTAATTCCTTACAATCAATAAACCTATTTGTACACATGCTAACCCTCTACTGATTAATGTAATGCAGTTTTCTACCTGGATCATAAAGCTAGAAAACACCAAATCTCTTAGTTTACTGATGATTTCTATATTACATAGCATTCTACAGTGGCAGAAATGCTGCATCTATAAATGGCAGTGGGAAGGAGAGGTTATATTTAAAACCTCTCAAACTGAATATCAGACAGAAAACTCAAGTTTGAATCTAGTTTATTACGTGAGGGAAACAATACCCTTTCAAATCTTGTGAAAGCACTAAGTTGAGGATTGCTGTCACCATATCCCATATTTCACGGTTAAAATTTCTTTTGTCACCATTGACCATTTACAATTTGCACAAAGGTGGACCTCAACTGTTTCCTTAAAGATGGCACATCTCATGCAGACTCTCCAAACATGAACCCTATGGTTCTGAAGCTTGTGGGCCTTTCCCCAAAGCCAAGGCTCTACAGGTTAACCTTTAAACAGACCATTGTTCTGTGCCTCCCATCAGTCCTATATTCTTCAGCATAGATGTCATTTGACTCATTTAGTGTCTTCCTTCCCCACTTAGAGCTGTATGTGCTCTAAGAATTAAGACTGTCTATCTTCTATCTCATACAAGTGGAAGAAACACTTAAGACATTCCTTGCTGCTCCTTCCGTATTCCTTTTCCTGTATATTAACCCCTCATCCTTGTGAGTTTCATACCTCTTATCTTCATCTTCTTATCACCATAAACCAGTGGCTAAACCTCCTGGTCAAGCCTCCACATTCACTGAAGATCCTCACCTTCTCCCTACCACACACTCTGGCATCACAGCAAATTCGGGGTCTCATCAGCCCCACAGACACTAACTTCATGACATTTTTATTTCTCTCTTGCAGGGGAGATTGCTTCCTTTCCTCTTATTCCCATAGTGATGACCACTCCTTGGACTTACCACCATCTATAATGTCTAGTATCAAAAGTTACCCAGTTCTACAGCTCCAATTATCAATTTAGTACCAGAAACTCTTATGCTACCACCTCATTTGTACCTCAAAACAACAATGTGACCAAATGGAGCTCTCCAGGCCTTTGCATCCTCCACTTACCCCTAGTTGACTGGCTTCCTAATTCCATTGGCATCCCTACACAATTTAGACTTCAGTGGAGATTATCTGAATCATTCTCTTCACCAAACTCTCAACTCCTTTGATCTTTTCATCTTGCCACATGTACTAGACAACATCTCACCCTGGGTCAGTCCCATGACCTGTGTTCAGAGATTCCCATAAGTTATGCTGCTGGAAAGAAAGCAATAACATAGTTGCACTTTGTGTTGTTCTTGCAAAGTTATATAGGTCCAACCTCAGCATCACTCAGTTTCTCTTTTTCTGGTCATTATCTGTAAGCCAATCCATTTCTTTGGTGGTGACTCCAAACCTCACCACTCTCTTCAAGCTTCCTGTTCAACTTATGCTTCCTTCACTCCTGTCGAACACAGGTATCACCTGAATATTAATTCAAGCCACTAGAGCCATCTACTTCATCACTTTCTTCTATAAACCACTGTCCCTTTTCTAGTTTCCAAATCTACTCAATTAAGGAAATCCATGAATTATTCTAGACTAATGCTTCCCAACAGAATTTTCTACAATGATGCAAATGTTCTAAATTGATAACGTTAAATATGGTAGCCACTAGTAACACATGACTAACAAGCCTAGAAATGTGGCTACTCCAAGTAAAAAACTGAATTTGTTATTTTATATACATCTAAATAACTTAAATTTAAACTTGAATAGCCACATATGGTTACCACACTGAACACTGTAATTTTCAACCCTCCTTCTGTTATTTATAAGTCATAAGTCATATATGTCTACCACATATTTTATCTGCAAAACATCCACGTCTGTGCTTTTCATGCCAATGCCAACTGCCCTAGTTGGTCACGCCACTCTTACTAAAATTCTTCAGTGTCTCTCAATTATCATAAAGTTCATGCTCCCTAGGTGAAATCTATGACATTTCATGTTCTAGCTGGCCCTTGCTTACTTTCTATAACCTCATCTCTCACTATTTCCTGGCATTGAACTTGTGCATTCCAGAAACACTTAACTACTTATATTTCCCCATGTACATTCCATGCTATTAAATGTTTGATCATCTACTTTTTCCTTTCATCTTTCTCATTTGGGTCACTCTCAAATGAGATGTCACTTTCTCCAGTAAACCTTCCCCAAACTGCAAGTTAAACTAAGTACTTCCCTATGAATCTCCGAAGTACCTTCTTCAATCTCAATATTACCAGTGAACACAGTAACTGAGGTATCACTGAGTGTACCAAGCTCCCTACTACTCCGTAGGTGCCAATAGCACCTGTCTCAGTGATTGGCACATCTTAGGAACTCAAAATGTATCTTCTATACTCAGCAGGAATAATCAAATTACATCCCAGGATCAGAAAACTTCTGTGATAATGCTCACTGCCCAATCCAACTCTCCTTTCCAATTTTTTCTTTTCTTCAGTCAGAGGCTGGTTAAGCAGAAAAAGAAGTAGTGGTGGCTTAGTTTTTGGTACCAGGGAAAAGTAAAAAATTATCCCCCAAAAGTATCCACAGTCTGTTTTCTATTCTGCTCCTAACATCTAATCCTAATACATCTGCTTATGTAGTGAAACATACATCTAATACTGATTTATTAAAGACTTACAGACTTATCCACAACTTGAAACTTTCGAATGGTGAAATATTGAAGTAGCTGGTAGTTCTCCAGGAAGACACGGAAGTGTTCCAATTCCAAAGGCTTCTTGGAAGAAGAGGGCCAGTAATGGCAACATTTGGGAATTCCACCTTCTATCTCTCTGGTTATCATGGCAATAACATTAGAATTATTTTCCAAAACCATTTGCCAAAAGTCATTTACAGTGCCTGGCAATGGTCCTTGGGAAGCAATATAAAAATATTCTTCTTCATAATTGGCTATTCTAATATAGCTAGCATTGATGTAGTCCTTGCCTTTTCCAAGAAGAACGCATGTTGAATCATCTATTACAGAAACAGAAACATCTGGTAGATAAAGGTGGGAGACGCAATACATGAAGACTTCATGAAAGTATTTTATATAGGTAAATCCACATATCTCTTAGACCAACAGAAAAGATGCCATAGATGTTTCTTTTCAAAAGGGTTATTTGAGCTCAACAGTTAAAATTCTTACTTCCCTATTGGCATGACCTAGGAAATACAGACTTAGGAGGCTTTATTTTTTATCAGCTTTTAATAAATACAGAAGGATGCCATTAGCTTCCAGGCACTTTGTAAAATTTCTGTTAGAAACAGTACAGGCAGAATTACAGCAAGGCAAGTATCTACTAGTTTGCAACTAAATACAGCAGAGGAGGAGCTCTCTGAGGCAGGAAATGAGGGACATTCTCCTACAAATATGGGAACCTGCAAACTCAGAGCAGCAGGAGCCAGGGTAAAAAAAAAAAAAAGAAAAAAGGATGGTGATGGTTGGAGTCAAATACTAGGAATAATGAAATTCCACTGGTGGCCCCCACATAAGACAGCCAGTTTTTATGTCCATCCTCAACCTTCACCTGATGTAGGGCAGGCCAGCAAGGTGAAGACCCAGGAATAAGTAGATGTTTCAGTATTGAGTCCAAAACAATCTGGAGGTAGAATTCCTTTCTTTGGAAGATTTCAGTCTTTTCTTATCAATGCTTTCAACTGATTGGATGAGGGCGACGCACACTATGGAGGCAAATCAGTTTAATTCAAAGTCTACTGATTTAAATGTTACATATATCTAACAAATACCTTCACAGCAACATCTATATTAGATTAATATCTAACCAATTCAAGTTGACACATAAAATTAACCATCACACAAACTATAAATTTTACCAGATAATTTGAAGTAGAAAGGTCTGCCTTGAAACTTAAATTAGTTCTCTATAAGACCAAATGAAGGAAGAAAATAAGAATAAAAACTAGAGAAAGAGAGAAAGAAAATGTATACAAAGAAGTAAAAACATAATCAGAGAAAAAATGAAAGCCTTACAAGAGAAAACCAAGAGACCAACCCTATAAATTTTAAGCACTCCAGAAAAAAAGGCTAAAATAGATAGTAGAACAATTTCTAACTAAAGAAACTTTCTTACAGCTATAGGAAGACCAATTAAAAGGTTCTGAGACTGATAGAAATGAAACACACTTGGTAACATTCCTTAATGTGAGGAAAAAACTAAATTTTTTTTGGAATTAAAGAATATACAGAGGGTATCCCCAAAATACATATTTTGAGAAAGTTAAAAAACTGTATTAACATTGTTACACTCAATATATACCAATAACAAAAGATGAATACATGTCATCAACAAAAGATAAATTGTATTAAAAAATCAACACATTGTACCCCACATATGCATAAATGTATTCATGATATATGTGCATATGACTTAATAATAATAATAATGAAACAAAAGATGAATACAAGTCATGTTGAGCACCTCTTGTAAATCAAAGGTTTACAAATTCAATATAGTTTTTTCTTTTTTTAATAATTAAAATATGTATACTTGTTTTGGCACAGTCTATATTTCTAGTTAAGAAAGAGTCAAATGACCACTAGAATTCTCATCTAAAACCCTGGAAGCTAGAGGACAGTAAAGAGACACTCAGAGACCTGTGAGAAAAAGATTAAAATTCCAGAATCCTAGAATCAATGAAGATATTCCTTTATCAGGATAAAAAAAGGAGATATAGCAAAAATAGGAATAGTTTGAGATGACATGAACTACTTATACCCCTCTCTAATCAAACAATGAATGAATAAGAACATGACCTCAATTAAGGGAAGACAAAAAGAAAAGGAAATAATAGAAAACAGTCTTATATAGTTTTATATCTATGTAAAGAATGACCAGGAATCTATCATTCAAATGCTAAAAATTGTCCTGTAAAATAGAAAACAACACATTGCACAAGAAAATCTATTAATAGAATGAAAAACATTAATATAGAGAAGCACTATCACATAGTGGGAATTAAGCCTGGGTTTGCATCCCAGATCTATCTCCTCTTTGCAGTATGTCTATGGGAAAATTACTTAATCTCTTTCAACCCTTTTGTAAAACAAGGATACTAACATTAGCAACACTTAAGGATTAAATATTACTACCTATGAATGACTTACATCAGTAATAAATAATAGTAATAAACAGATTACTATTACTCCTACTATTATTATTATTGGTGGTAGTAGGAATAGAAATAACTTCTCATGCACAATATATAATGAACTCAAATATATAATAACTTCAAATATATTCATGCTCATTAAATCTATGTCTTAAAGGCCTGGTATATTCCCAGCTATCTGTATTATGATGATGAGCTGTACAAATTTTAAGAGTGTAATATATTTTTGCACTCACAAACCTCCTTTTAAACAGTTCATTGAGGTGTACGCCCATGAAACCATCACAACAATAAAGGGAAGACAGAAAAGGAAATAATAGAAAAAAGTTTCATATAGTTTTTTTTTTATAGTTTTTTATCTAAGTAAAGAGTGACTAGAAATTGAACATCTCCATCCCTGCAAAAATATTCTCATGCCTCTTTGTAATCTATCTTTTTTGCTTCAATCCTGCACCAAGACCACTGGTATAATTTATGTCAATATGGATTAATTTGAATTTTCTAGAATTTTATATATATGACTACATACAGTATATTAGTTTGTTAGGGATTCTATAACAGAATACTAAGTGACTTAAACAACAGTTCTGCAAGCTGGAAGTTCAAGTTTGTTATGGTTTGAATGTTTGTCTCCTCTTAACCTTATGTTGAAATTTGATCCCTGATGTTAGAGGTGGAGCCTATTGACAAGTGTTTGGGTCATAGGAAAGGATCCCTCCTTAATAGATTCAGTCCCTCCCTTGGGAGTAAGTTCATACTATTTTCATTCCCACAGGAGCTTGTTGTGAGAAGACTCTAGGGCCTCCCCTCTCTTTCTTTTATTCCCTTCTCACCATTTGATCTCTGCACACACTGGCTCCCCTTCTTCTTTGCCAGGAGTGGAAACCAGATGTCTAATCTTAAACCTTCCAGATAACAGAACTGTGAGCTAAATAAATAAATAAATTGCCTAGTCTTGGGTATTTCTTTATATCAACACAAACTGAACTGAGACAGAAAATTGAAATTGAAGAGTGGAGCATGGCTATAAAGATACCTGAAAATGTAGAAGCAGCTTTGGAAACAGTAACGGACAGAGGTTGGAGGAGTCTGGAGTGTTCAGAAGACAAAAAAGTAGCTTGGTTGCTTAGAAACTTCTTAGAACTTGGTTAAGTGGTTGTGATGAAAAATGCTGGTACAAAGATAGATAGTAAAGGCCATGCTGACAAGGTCTCAGATGGAAATGAGGAGTTCATTGGGAACTGGAGCAAAGTTCAGCTTTGTTATATCATAGCAAAGAACTTGGCTTCATTTTGTCCATGACCTAGGGATTTGTGGAAGGCCAAATATAAGAGGATGTCTGACAGAAGAGCTGTATAAGCAGCAAAGCATTGAAGAAGTGGCTTGGCTACTTTTAACAGTTTATGATTAGTTAAAGCAGGAAAGGAATGATCTGAAGCTGGGATCAATAATTAAAAGGAAAGCAGAACATAAAGGTTGAAAATTCACAGTCTGTCCATGTGGTAAAGAAGAAGAGAATATTTTCTGGAGAGGACTCTTAAGGGGGCAGATGAGAGATTGTTTATAGGCATGACTAAAAGGGAGACAAGGTGCTAATAGTCAACACAATAGGGAAAAATCCCGGAAGGCATTTCAGAAATCTCCAAGGGCACCTTCCCATCACGGGCCCTGTGGCCTAGAGGAAAAGAATGGTTTGGGCGGACAGACCCGGGGAACCCTGCCCTGTGCATCCATGTCTTGTGCCACTTTAAGATGCTGCTCTCCATATCCTGGCCACTCCAGCTCTAGCTGGTGGTTTCTCAAACAGTCCTAGGTACAGCTTGGGCCATTGCTCCTGAGAGCCTTAGAAGCAAACCTTGGTGGCAGCCACATGGTGTTAAGTCTGCTGGCTCCCAGAATGCAAGAGTGTGGCAGCTTGGCAGTTTCCACCTACATTTCAGAGAATGTATTACAGGAAAGCCTCAAAGCCCAGCAACCTGCTGTAGGGGCAAAGCCACTGCCAAAAGCCTCTACTAAGGCAATACCTATTGAAGCTGTTGGGTTGGAGTTATCTTAGAGAGGTACACACGACCAGGCTGGCTGCAGTGGGACCTACTGAAGAATGGTAGAGCCGCTGGCAGTGTGCCACCTCAGCCTGGAAAAGCTGCAGGCATTCAGCTCTAACCCGTGACAGCAGCCACATGGGCTTCACTGAGCAAAGCCAGGGGGTTGGAGCTACCCAAGGCCTTGAGAGCTCACCATTGCACTAGTGTGTCCAGGATGCAGGACATAGCATGAAAATAGGTTATTCTGGAGCTTTAATATTTAATGTCTGCCCTGCTGACTTTTGGAATGGCATGGAGCCCATTTGCATGGCCAGTTTCTCCCTTTTAGAATGAGAATATTTACCCAATGCTTCTACTACCATTGTATCTTGGAGGTAAATAACTTGTTTTTTAATTTTACTGGCTCACAGCTATATGAAACTTACTTTGAGAATCACATGAGACACCAGACTCTTAAATTTGAGGGAATATAGGGAAGGGATGATTGTATTTCACAATGTGTAGAGAACATGAGATTTGGGCATGAGGGATAGAATGTTATGGCTTGAATGTTGGTCCCCTCCAAAATTCATGTTAAAATTAGATCCCTAATGTTGAAGGTGGGGCCTAATGGGAGGTATTTGGGTCATGGGGGTGGATTCCTCATGAGGATTAATGGGGTGAGCTGAGTTCTCATGTCTTTTGTTCCACAAGAGCTGGTTAAAAAGAGCCCAGCATCTCCCCTCTCTCTTGCTTCCTCTCTCACCATGTGATCTTGGCAGATGCCAGCTCCCCTCCCTTCCACCAGAGTGAAAGCAACCCTGGGCCTCATCAGATGGCCAGTTCTTAAATCTTGCAGTTAGCAGAACTGTGAGGGAAATACATCTCTTTTCTTTGTAAATTAAGCAGCCTCAGGTGTTCCTTTTCAATAACATAGTACAAACTAAGCCACAGATCAGGATGGTGGCAGTCTGGGTTTTCCTGTGGTCTCTTTCCTTATATTGCAGATGGCTATGTTCCTGATGTCTTTACATGGCCTTTCCTCTGTGCCTTTGCATCCCTGGTGTCCCTGGTATCTTCTATGTGTCCTAATTTCCTTTTATTATAAAGTCACCTGATGGATTGGATTACTGTATACCTCAAGGGCCACATTTTTATTACCATTTTAAAGGTCCTATCTTCAAATAAGGTCATATTCTGTGGTAGTGGGGGTTAGAATTTCAATACACAAATTTGGAGATAATACAATTTGGTCTAAAACAGACAGCATCTACTCTTTTGACTGGCTTCTTTCATTGAGCATAATCATTTTCAGGCTCACTTATGTTCCTGAATGGATCCTTAGCAGAGTCATATTCCATCATGTGGGTATACCACAATTTGGTTATCTACTTCCTACTGATGGACATTCAAGTTTTTGAGTATTACAAATAAAATTGATAGGAACATTCATATATAAGTCTTTACACACACTAATGCTTTAATTTCAGTTAAGTAAAATATAGAAGTAGAACTATTGAATTATATGGTAGGTGTACATTTATCCTTATAAGAAACTGTTAAATTTTCTTCCATTGCAGTGGGTATAATATGCTATCTCATTGTTTTAGTTTGAATTTTCCTAATGATTAATGATGTTAAGCATCTTTTCATGTATTTGTTTGACATTAATATATCTTCCTAGATGAAGTATCTGCACAAATCTTTTGTTATTTGTTGTTAGGTTCTTTGTCCTCTTCTCAGGTTATAGCAGTGAATTCTTTACATGTTCTAAATAATGTCTTTTAACAGATAAATGTTTACTATTTATTTTTCTTCTAAGCTGTTATTTGCCTTTTTGTTTTTATAATAGTATAATGAGAAATTGTTTTTAATTTGATTAAGTCCAATTTATTTAATTTAATTTTATAATTCAAGGTCTTTATGTCCTATTAGGAAAACTTTGCCAAACCCAAGTACACTAAAGTTTTCTTGTAGGTTTTCTTCCATAAGTTTTATGGTTTTAATTCTAATGTTAGGTCAATAATCTTTTTTGAGCTAATTTCTGTATAACATGTCAGGTAAAAGCCAAAGTTCACTTTTGGCATATGAATATGCAACTGTACAGAACATTTGTTGAAAGGTTGAAATGTCTTGCATCCTTACATTCAGATATTACTATCTTCCCTGCCCCCTCACATGATCATAGTGTTCAAAGAGAGCATGTAAACACACTCAGAAAAGTGAAAACTAATAGATACCTAAGTCACTACTTTTCTTAGTTCTGAGTAGAACATCATCAAGAGATAAGTAACAGAAATAGCATTAGGTCAAGAGTCAGAAAAGCTGCATACAGTATGGCCCCACTCCTTTTTTGGCCTTTAAAATGCTTTGTAAAGCGTTAATGAAATATAAGTTACTATCTTTATACTTGAACATATCTAGACTACATAAAAAAAGCCATTCATGTTTTGCATGGTAGTACAAAGCCATAAATATTATTATACAAGCTGAAATCATGCAAAAAGATCTTAATAATCAATAAGAAAAAATGTTATCATTTTATAGCCCTTAATAATTTTTGTGAATGTGTTAAAAAAAAACACCATTATTGCTGGTTATAGACATAAAGTGATGTGAAAAAATAGAAAGGCTAATATTTATTTAGAATACTGTAATTTCTGAGGGTTCTGTAACCCTCAGAAATATTGAGAATTAAAGCATTTAACTGGTAAAAAATTTTATCAATAGTAGTTTTAGGCCAGGCATGGTGGTTCATGCCTGTAATCCTAGCACTCTGGGAGACCAATGCAGGTGGATCACCTAAGCTCAGG
This sequence comes from Galagoides demidoff, assembly GCA_963574575.1. NCBI lineage: Eukaryota > Metazoa > Chordata > Mammalia > Primates > Galagidae > Galagoides > Galagoides demidoff. The sequence goes on along the minus strand of CAUYQV010023766.1, from coordinate 19,193 downwards.
AGTTTGAGACTAGCCTGAGGAAGAGTGAAATCCTGTCTCAAAAAAAAAAAAAAATACTAGTTTGAACAGTGTTCGTCTTTTCTTTTTTTTCTCACATAACTTATAATTCAGAATGAGCATTTTCATTTTCTATGCCTTGGCTAACTTCTAAGTTTGAATTAGCTTCCACTATTTTATATTTTTATACTTAAGTTGTCATGAAACAGCTCCAAAATTCCTTTATGTAAGCAATTTGCTGTCATCACTTCCCATAGGTCACCTACATCCTTTTTATCACAGCTACTTTCCTCATTCATGTTGATAAATTCCCCTTCTCTTGTAGCTCTAAAGTCTCTAGAATGGTGACTGTGCCAATATGTCCCAGTTAGCTATTTCTTTTATATCTCCATTTATATTCACTTCAAATTTCATCCTAAGTATTATCAATTTTTATCTCTTTATTGCAGTTTCATTTCTGTCTTTTGATTATCCAATTTTGTGAAATGTCATGAGGGTTTATCATTGAAAGACAAGGAGGCAACACAACTACATGCTCTGCTATCTATGTGCCAACTGAGTAACAAGTGCTGTTAGCTATTGCCAACATATTTTGAAAGAAGTAACATGTTTAATGATTGATTATGATGTATATCTATGATTTATATAGTGACTTGTGGACTGAAGATCTAACAATCATAGTTGTTACTTTATGCAATTACTCAATTAATATATTGTGATAACTGAAATGTGAATTGTGTGGTTGTGGGACTGGTATTATTTAATTAAAAGAATTGACATCTGTGCATATGAAGGCATGCCAAGTGAAGAATGCTATATTCACAGTGTCCAAAGACATCTGAATTGGCCAGGCAGGCGGGGCTCATGCCTATAATCCTAGCACTCTGGGAGACTGAGGCGGGTGGATTGCTTGAGCTTATGGGTTTGAGAACAGCCTGAGCAAAAGTGAGACTCCATCTCTAAAAATACCTGGGCATTGTGGTGGGTGCCTGTAGGCTACTTGGAAGGCTGAGGCAAGAGAATTACTGGAGTCTAAGAGTTTGAGGTTGCTGTGAGCTATGACAACATGACACTCTACTGAGGGCAACAAAGTGAGACTCTGTCTCAAGAAAACAAGCAAAGAAAAAAAATAAAGGACATCTGGATTCATCCATTTAGTGTTCTTATCATTTGAAGAGGAGAGGAAATAAATGATCTCTCTGAATATCTTGATGTGAGTCCTCAGGAATCTTTTATATAAATTCCAGAAATGTGTGGTGAAGAAATGACAGAAACCTTCTGTGATTGTCCCTGAAGTAGGCTGATTTTCATATTAAATTACATATTAGATTTTTATGTTAGATCAGTAGACCTTAAAATAGAATTAAAGTTTTCTTTTAAGAAAAGCAAAAACTTTTACATGATTTCTCTTAGTTTTTGTAATTTACTTTTTAGCAACTGTGAATCTCTTCAGTTGTCACTCTTTTTGTAACTAGAATAAAGAATTCAAGTCAGATTTAACATTATGCTTGTCCTATATCATAAAATGAACTTCTTATAAGGCCTTTGAAAAGAGCCTCTTAGACCTCTTAGAGCCTCTTGGAGGCTTTTTTCAAAGGCCTGTTTGCTTTTGGTCTCATTGGAGGCTAATTACACATGTGGGAATATAAATTACATAAGTGAGACCTCTGACCTCTCAAAGTAGCACCAAATTGTTGGTATTAAGTACTAAAATATCTAACAGTGGTTCATTACCCTAATTTCAGAAGTATTCATCAATGTAATTCTACACACTCTCCCACTTTTCTGTTAAAATTATAGAATAAGTTATTTTAACATCTTGGGAAAATATTCTTCATCTTTTGTAATCACAAAGTTATCTCAGATCTTAATGAACCAACTAAACATGTATTTATCTAATAATGGCAGTTACTATGTTCTACTCTGATTTTTATAACAATTATCTCAAGTCTAGTGGGAGAAACAGGCATGAAAATAACTAAACTACAGTTTGCTAATTGGAGGATGGTGGTCATAGGTCCTATGTGACTACTGGAAAACCACAAAGCCTAGGAAAATAAAGAAGGCTCAGCTGAGACAGCTACGAATGACAGTAGGCATTGCCTCAGCAAAGAAGGGAGATGGATAAGTTCTCATAAGAACCCCAGGTTCAAAGCCATGGAAAGAAGAAAAAGAGAATGATGAATTCCAGAATGCAAAAGAAGTCCTACTGGGGAGCTGAAGCTAGAGAGGCACACAGAGGGGAATGTCTTAGGCCATGCAAGGAACTTCACCTAACAGCAAAAAAAGCACCACCAAGGAAGAGCTTTGAAAGGACAGCAACACGTTCTGCTTTGCATTTTAGGAAAATCATCTCAGTAGCTGCTGTGAATGGATAGGAAAGGGAGGCAGAAGACAGGGGGCAAAAACCAGCTGAGAGATAAAATAGGCTCAATCTTAGCAGCGGTGGGAATCAAGAGATGGGAGAGGATTCTAGAGGTATTAAGAAGGTAGACTCAAAAGGATTTACAACAACTTTTTGGATATTGTAGGTTTGGATTTGTGGCTTCAAAAGTTGGGTGTTTATATTAAATAAGATTTAGGATATAGGAGGAGCCTCAAATTGGAGGGGAAAAAATGGAAAATTTAGCTTGAAAAAATTTTGACTTTGAAAGGAGTATGAGTCATGGAGTAAGAATTCCTGCCTAAAATAAAACTGCATTGTTGTGTTTTGTTTCTGATCTTTGGAAACCTGAGATAGACAAATCCTGTGTGTAACTGGTTGGGAAGGGTAGAGAAACACTATGGAGGATTCTCTGGAGACAGGCAAAGGGCAGCCTCTGTTGGAGAGTGGATTGATAGCTTTATTGTTCAGAACAAAGGATATACACAATCCTATTGTACTTGTGTGTCTAAAAAATGGCCAGGGAAGGTGGTCAGGGCTTGGGATACTAAAAGTAGTGGTTGTCTCAGACTTTTAGACTTTATGTTCTGGATTGTTCATGGTCTGAGAAGGAGCAGTGCATAACAACAAGTTCAAAGGACTGCTGTGAATTACTCTGCAGCAGTGGCTGGAGGAAACACCAGAAATAGAAGCTTCATCCTCACCATATCCTAGAATATATCCTAAAATATTCCCAAGCCACCAACTGCCAACTACTACAGATTTTCACACTGGTCATAGGCCAAAAGGTCTTGTGCAGAAAACCATACAATCTTCTTTCTACCTTTTCCCAAATGTAAACCAAAAAATAATCAAAACCATTTCAGCTTACATGGAAGAATATCTCGGTATCTGTTTTTCTCTCTGTTGCTTGTATGAGTCCCAAAGTTGAAGTCACCAGGCAGATTCATATGTTCTAAATGCTTTAAAAAGTAAAAAATACATCATGTAGTTACTGTAACCCCTCCCCCCAAAATATCCCTTTGTTTAGTTCTCATGATCCTTAATCCCCTTCTTGACTTGATCTGCTATTTAATATACTATATAAGTGAAGTAGTCAGACCCCATTTTAAAAACACCATATAAAATAACTCAAATTTGAGATGTCAACCAATAAATTGCATGATTTAAAAAATGTTAAATTCTCAGAAGATACTTTTCCACCTGAACTTCATTTTTTATTCTTTCATTGAAAAGTAAATACAGAATATTCACTTCTTAGAACATAAATCAATCATCTTACAAACTAAATTAACAACAAAAATATAAACAGCCTCACAATTTACCCCTTGCCCTTTGAAGAATTTGAAAAAATATCTTTAACATATATGAATTCAACCAACATTTATTGAGGATTTAGTATTTTCCAGATATTGGAATAGAAAAATGGTCTCATCCTTAAGGAGTAAGCAGAGTAGAAGATGACAAATAATCAAACACAATGTGAGTGCTGTACTGAGACCCTAGTGTAACCAACAAACACTTGATTATACCTGAAGGTGCAGGAAGAAAAGCTCTAAAAAAGAAGTAGAACTTGAACTGGGCCTTAGTGAGCCACCAGAAGTCAGTCATATGAAAGGCAGTGTGTGTGTGGAAGGAAAGTGGCAGGAAGGAGTGTTATTCCAGGTAGAAAGCATGAGGCATACACGTGCCCTTGGAAAAAAAGTGACTAGTCTGATAACAAGAGCACAGACCACATGATTAGCATAGAGGGAGACTAAGACTACAAAAGACCTTGTTTCATACACAAAAGAAATTAGGTGGTATCCAGTATACTCTATTAGACATCTTATGAATAAAGCTTGAGAATCTACACACTTTAAAAGATCTTCAGTAGCTCTTGGGTAGCCAACATGGACCACTAGTCTTTCTTTATATCCTCATGCCACAAGGAATAAAGAGCCTGTAACAGTTTTAAGCACTAGGATAATATGATCAGATTTGTGCTTTTTAATCTTCCTGAAAACCAATACTAAAATTAATCCACAAAAAAATATCTGTAGGAAAAAACCAAAGACTTCACAAAATAAGGCCAGGTGCAGTGGTTCACTAAACACTAAATTCGCCTCCCTGAAGGCCGAGGTAAGTGGATTGCTTGAGCTCAGGAGATCAAGACCAGCCTGAGCCAGAGCAGACCCCATCTCTAAAATACCTGGGCATTGTGATGGGCACCTGTGGTCCCAGCTACTCGGGAGGCTGAGGCAAGAGAATTACCTGAGCCCAAGAGTTTGAGGTTGCTTGTGAACTGTGATGCCACAGCACTCTATCAAGGGCAACAAAGTAGGACTCTGTCTCAGCAAAAAAAGAAAAAAATTTATAAAAGAAGAGTAATGAGAGGAGAGTAGTCTTGATAGATGGTAAAAGATAATATAAAGCCACATAACTTAAAATAATTTGGTACCAGTACATGAATAAGCAAATTAATGAAAAAAAGTCTAAGAATCATGCTCACTTCAGCAGCACATATACTGAAAAATGTCTAAATATAAATGGAAATATGTAGACAGCTTTAGTATGTGATTAAAGTCCCATTTGACATCATAGAAGAGAGTCTTGGGACAACAAAATAGCTATATTATGCTGGACGCTATTAAACATCTCTTAGCAAATTAAATGCTAGCTGAATCAGATTCAAATGCTTTAAAAATATGCTCATAAAAGTACTAGAAAAAAACACAAAATAATTAGTATGATCCTAAAGAAAACACAAAACTCAGAACCCTAAAACAAATGATTGCCATATTTGACCATTAAAAATTAGCTATTTTTTATGATAAATAGATGCATGTGCATGCATGTTCTGTATGCTTATGCACATGTGTGTAAAACAAACAGTAGAGAATTTATTACAAATAACAATCACAAAAGTAATAATTACTATCTTACACTATAAAAAATTATTAGGTAGGTTTGGTAGCTCATACCTATAATCCTAGCACTCTGGGAGGCCAAGGCAGGATGATTGTTTGAAATCAAGAGTTCAAGACTAGCTTGAGTAAAACCAAGACCTTGTTTCTATTTAAAAAAACAGAATAATTAGCCAGGCAAGGTGACACACCTGTAGTCCCAGCTACTAGGCCAGCTGAGTAAGGAGGACCGCTTGAGCCCAGCAGTTTGACATTGCTGTGAGCTAGGCTGAGGCCATGGCACTCTAGGTGACAGAGTGAAACTCTGTCTAAAAAAATAAATAAAAAGAGTGGCACCTGTGGCTCAAAGGAGTAGGGTGCCAGCCCCATATGCTGGAGGTGGTGGGTTCAAACCTGACCCCAGCCAAAAAATACAAAAAATAAATAATAAATAAAAATAAACAGTTATTAACCAACAAAAAAAGAAAATTGGGCAAAGAATTGGAACTAGCAGGTCACTGAAAATACAAAAGGCTCAAAATCATATGGAAAGATATTCCTTTGTTCTCAAATAAAGAAATACCAATAAATCAGGAAATCATTTGTCATTTAAGAGATGAGCAGACATGCAAACATTTGGGAGCACAAATAGTCATAGTCTTTCTAAGAATCTGTTCAAAAGACACACATAAAAGGAGACAGCGCAAGATAGTGGACTAGAGATATCTCCTCAGCAGCCATTCATGATGAGACTCAGGAGAGAGGACTCCAGCCACCTCTGGCTAAAATTTTCTGCCCATAAGCATTGCTCTGGAGGCACAGTGAGACAGCAGGGGACTCTAGGAACCAAGGAGGAAGTCAGGAGCAGTGGAAGACTAGCACAGCAGGTAAATGCCTAGGTACATTCAGAGGCCCAGTCAGCACTCTGGTGGAGGGCTACAGACAGGGAAAGCTGATCTACAGCTTTTTTGAACTTGGGTGCTCACCAGAGCTGCCTTGGGAGGGTTTGACCCAGTGAGTGAACTTGAATGGTGCCCAGTGACTGGGATTGGACCATTAAGTGAGGTGGAATTCCCATCGGTTTGTTTGCCAACAGGGTGCAGCCATTGTGGAAGGGTCAGCCCAGGGTTCCAGCATGTGGCTGGCTCTAGAGGGCCTGCTGAGCTCAGGCAACCACCATTGGGATGAGTTGGGCAGCTCTCACACCCCTGGGAAAGTTCCTTTGTTGCCAGGGCTGTTTGGAGGGTCCAAGCATGTCTTATGGAAGGTCTGGTGAGAGCTTCAGGTTCTCAGCTCTGAGAGTATTAAGTGCTAGCAAAGCAACCAAGCCCTGATTGAGGGCAAATAAATTAGGAAAACAGGATGAGGTCTCCTTGGCACCTAGATAGTGGCTTCTGAACCCCATATTATGCAGCAAAATCAGCACGTGGGTTCTGTGTCTCCTAACCACAAATGCCAACTGGTGTTAAGGCTATATATATTTATGTATTTTTTTAATCCGTTTTTTCCCTGTCTTCTCAGAGAACCCCGGTGTGTCCAGGCAATATATTGCAATATATGTATCCCTTTGTCTTTTTTTTTTAAGAGAGTTATTTTATTTTTAAGAAACAATTTCTGTGCTATGGGATGATTATAACGTACAAAATATTTGGTATACTTTGCAAATCACTTTTTCAAAAACAAAATAATGTTTATACCCAAGTTTTCAAAGATAGAACAAAACTTTGGTTTATTCTCATTTGAATTATATACAAAAAATACCAAAAAAAATCAAACAAAATCCAACTGTGCATTATATTTTTTTAAGTTTATACTGTTATATTTTTATTTTTTCATTTTTATTTTCTTCAATCAAAGGTTCTGTTTTTGTTACAATTTTTCTACCCCTGCTTTCTTTCTTTTTTATTTTTCTCCTTTTCTCTTTTTGTAGCAATTTTTCTGCTTTTCTCATCTTTCATAAATTTCTCAAATAATAACTAAAATATCCCTCTTTTTTACATTTTATATAATTTTAATTTTATTTATTATTATTATTTTTTCTTTTTTATGGTTTGTTTTGTTCTATTTCATTCTGTATTCTATCTATGGGACAGAGCCTTGCTTCAAGACCTGGGCTGAGGTGTGGTGTCACGGCATTGACCTGGCTCAAAGAGGTCATGAATCCCTCGTCTAGGCCATCCTTGTAGCACTGGCCTTTGAAAGACTATAATGGTAGGTCTCTACCATGAAACACCACTGATTTTCTTCTGTATTTGGAGGAGGTGGAGTTTTGCTTTTGCTCAGGCTGGTGAGGAACTCCTGATCTCAAGGAATCCACGCAACTTGGCCCCCTTGGGTTCTGAAATTTCTGGTGTGAATCAGAGGGCCCTACTAAATAGCACTATTACTCCTGTATTTCTCTATTTTTTTTTTAATTATTACCCTTTCACTCCTTCTATCCCCTTTTGCTTTCTCTTTTCCTTTCTCACTCTTTGCTCTTTTCTTCCTATACTAAAAGGCCACTCCAACACATAAGCACAGAGACAAGAAAATTTAAAGAGGAGGAAGTGAGAGGAAAAAGTAAGGTAAGGAAGTCAGCAAGAAGAGAACACACATGAGGAGGAGCAAACAGAAAAATTCTAGCAACATGAAAAACCAGAACAGATCAACTTCTCCAAGGGATCATGAGGTAGCTACCACAGAGGACCCCACCATTAAAGAAATTATGGAAATGACAGAATGAGAATTTAGAGTGTGCATGGCAAAAACAATAAAGGGAACTGAAGGGAAAGTGGAAAATCACCAAAAGGAAATCTAAACAGTGACCCAAGAAATTAATGAAAGATATGATGAAATTAGAAAGAATATACTGGAGCTTAATGAACTATATAAGTCACTTAGGTAACTTAAAGATGCAGTAGAAAGCATCAGTAACAGATTAGAACATGGAGAAGAAATAATTTCAGACCTAGAGGATAAGGCTCTTGAGCTAACCCCAATATTTAAGTAGACGAGAGAAAGAATGTAAAAGCAAAATAATCACTTAGAGAATTATGAGACTTCATGAAGCATTCAAACATACACACTATAGGTATCCCTGAAAAGGAAGAAGAATGACACAAAGGAATGGAAGCCCTACTAGAAGACATCATAAACGAAAATTTGGAGAGCATCACCAAAGATTCTGACACACTTCTTTTAGAAGGATATCAAACCCTGGTCAATCTCAGTTCAAACACAGCATCTCCTAGACATTGTAATAAACCTAGAAAAAGTCAAAATGAAAGAGAAAATTTTGCAAGCACCTAGGAATAAATGCCAATTGACCCAAAGAAACAGATCCATCAGAGTGACAGAAAACTTTTTAACTGAAACTTTTCAAGCCAGAAGAGAGTGGTCATTTACCTTTAACCTTCTTGAACAAAACAACTTTTAGTCCAGGATTCTGTACCCTGCTAAACTAAGTTTCAAAGTTGATGAAGAAATCAAATGTTTTACTGACATGCAACCATTGAGGAAATTTGCCACAATAAGACCAGCTCTGTAGGAAGTACTCAGATAGGTTTTTCATATTGACCATCACAATGGACCACCAGCAAAGTGACACCCAGAAACTAAAGAACAAAGCCTAGCTTCTACAATTAAGCAAAGAATAAAATGAAGCAACAAACTTTCACAAAAGATGAATAGAATTCCACCACATTTATCAATTTTCTCAATAAATGTCAATGGACTGAATTCACAACTGAAGAGGCACAGGCTGGATAAAAAAGCACTAGCCATCTATATGCTATCTCCAGGAAACAAACCTGACCTTGAAAGACAAAACAAGACTCAGAGTGAAAGGTTAGAAAACAGCATTTCTGGCAAATGGAAATCAGAAGAAAGCAGGGTTCTCAGTCTTATTTGTGGATACAAGTTGATTTAAAGCAACTAGAGTAAAGAAAGACCAAGAAGGTCACTATATACTGGTCAAGGGAATAATACAACAAGAGGGCATTTAAATTATGAATAAATAAGTACTCAATTTAAATGTTCCCAGATTTATGAAATGCACGCTAATTAGTCTGAACAATATGATATACTACAACACCATAATAACTGTGGACTTTGACCCTTCTCCAACAAAAGTGGGTAGATACTCTAAACAGAAACTAAACAAAGATTATAAATGTGTACCAAGAACAAATTGGCTTAATACAGTGGTTCTAAACCTGTGGGGTCTGACCCCTTTGTAACAATGAAAATACATCTTGCATATCAGATATTTACATTATAATTCATGACAGTAGCAAAATTACAGTTATGAAGTAGCAACAAAAATAATTTTATGGTTGGGAGTCATCACAACATGAGGAACTGTGTTAAAGGATTATGGCATTAGGAGGCATTACAAAGGTTGAGAACCACTGGCTTAATAGATAGAGAACACACCATCCCAAAGCTAATGAATACATGTTCTTTTCATAAGCCCATGGATCACACTCCAAAATTGATCATATCCTAGGACACAAATCCAACCTGAACAAAATTAAAATAATTGAAATTAGACCTTGTATCTTCTAGACCAATAGGGAATAAAGGTGAAACTCAACTCCAACAAAAATTTTCATTCCCACCCAAAGGTATGGAAATAAAGCAACCTCATGGTGAATGACAGCTGGATCAAGGAGGAGATAAAGATGGAAATTATTAGATTCCTTGAACATAATAACAATGAAGCTACAAGCTATCAAAACCTGTGAGATACTGCAAAAGCAGTTGTAAGGGGGTAATTTATTGTATTAGATGCCTACATCTGAAAAACATAAAGAGAACCTATCGATGACCTAATGAATCATCTCAAGGAAATGAAAAAGGAAGAGCAATCCAATTCCAAACCCAGCCAAAGAAAAGAAATAACCAAACTTAAATCATAAATAAATGAAATTGAAAACAAAAGAATCATTCATAAAACTAATGAAACTAAGTAGAAAGAGAAAAGTAAAACTTCTAATAAACTCAAAAAGAAATAAAAAAGGAGAAAGAACAACACATACTACAGAGATGCAAAAGATTATCTCTGACTACCACAAGAAACTCTATACCCAGAAATTTGACACTGTCAAATGGACCAATACACAACCTCCCTAGACTTAACCAGGATGAAATATATCTCTTGAACAGACCAATATCAACCACTGAAATAGTAGAAACAACAAAAAAGGTCCACAAAATAACACAAACAAGAAAGCTCTGAACCAGCTTCACATCAGAATTCTCAAACCTTCAAAGAAGAGCTTGTCCCTACTCTGCAGAAACCATTCCAAAATGTTAAGAAAGAAGGAATCTTCACCGATATGTTCTATAAAGCAAACATCACCCTGATACCAAAACCATGAAAGAACCCAACCAAAAAAAGGAGAACTACAGACCAATTTCACTAATGCAAAGATACTCAATAAAATTCTAGCAAATCTTAAAGCTGCACATTTAAAAATAAATATATCATGATCAAGTAGGCTTTACCCCAGGGATGTATGACTGGTTTAACATACTCAAATCCATAAATGTAATTCACCACATCAGTAAAAGCAAACAAAAGACCATATGATCTCAACAGATGCAGAAAAAACATTTGACAAAATTCAGCATCCATTTCTAATAAGAATGCTTAAGAAAATAGGCATTAATGGCATATTTCTTAAACTGACTGAAACAATCTATGACAAACTCCCAGCCAATATTACAGTGAATTGAGTAAAACTGAAAGTTTTTCCACTTAGAAATGGAACCAGACAAGGATGTCCTCAATTCAACATAGTTCTAGAAGTTCTAGCCAATGCAATCAGTCAAGAGAAGGCTATCAAGGGCATCCAAATGGAGGCAGAAAAGGTTAAACTCTCATTGCTGATGATATGATCTTATCTTTAGAACATCACAGAGACTCAACTGCAAGACTTCTGGAAATGATCAAGAAATACAGTAAACATCTCAAGGTATAAAATCTATGTCCATAAATCCATAGCCTTTGTACATGCCAATAACAGCTGAGTTGAGAAGCAAACCAAAGACCCTATACCCTTCACAGTAGCTTCAAAGAAAAGGAAATACCTTGGAATATACTTAACAACGGAGGTGAAGGATCTTTACAAAGAGAATTATGAAATCCTAAGATAAAAACAGTAGAAAACATTAACAAATTAAAGAATGTACCATTCTCTTGGCTGGGAAGAATCAACATTGTTAAAATGTCTATACTACCTGAAGTAATCTACAGACTTAATGCAATCCCCATTAAAACACCAACATCATATTTTGAAGAACTAGCAAAAACAGTGCATTATTTTGTATGGAAACAGAAAAAAGCTTGTATAGCCATGGCAATTCTTAGTAATAAAAACAAATCCAGAGGCATCACTCTACCAGACTTCAGATTATATTACAAGTCCACAGTGATCAAAACAGCATCGTACTGGCACAAGAACAGAGACATAGACATATGGAACAGAATAGAAAACCTACAGATGAAACCAGAATCCTACCACTGTCTGATCTTTGATAAACCAAAGAAAGGCATACACTGGGGAAAATAATCCTTATTCAATAAGTGATGTTGGGAGAACTAGTTAACCACATGTAAAAGACTGAAACTGGGCCCTCACCTTTCACTACTTACAAAAATTGAATCAAGATGGATAAAAGATTTAAAGCTAAGACATCAAATAATAATAATCCTAGAAGAAAACATGGGGAAAACTCTTGATCATGTCAGCCTGAAGAAAGATTTTATGAAGAAGATTTTGGCAGCAATTGCAACAACAATAACAAAAATAAACAGATAGTACTTAATTAAACTGAAAAGCTTCTGCACAGCTAAGGACACAACAATCAAAACAAATAGACAACCTTCAGAATGGGAAAAGATATTTGCATATTATGAATCTGACAAAGGATTGATAACTGGAATTTACAGACAACCCAAATTAATCAATAAAAAAAGACCAAATAATCCCATCTATCACTGGGCAAGAGACATGAACAGAACCATCCCTGATGAAGACAGATGAATGGCTAATAAACACGAAAAAATGTTCATTGTACGAAATCATCAGAGAAACTCAAATCAAAACCACCCTGAGATATCACCTAACCCCCATGAGAACAGCCCAAATCACAAAGCTGTAGATGCTGGTGTGGATGTGGAGAGAAGGGAACACTTCTACACTGTTGGTGGGACTGCAAAATAACACAATCTTTTTGGAAAGAAATATGGAGAATCCTCAAAGAATTCAAAACAGACCTTCCATTTGATCCCATAATCCCATTACTATACATACACCCAGAAGAAAAAAAAATCATTTTGTCATAAGGACATTTGTACTGGACTGTTGCAGTTCCATTTACAATCACCAAGATGTGGAAACAACCTAAGTGTCTATTAACCCACGAATGGATTAGTAAACTGTGGCATATGTATACCATGGAGTACTATTCAGGCATCAAAAGACGGAGACTTTATATCTTTTGTATTAACCTAGATGTAGTTGATACACATTCTTCTTAGAAAAGTATCACAAGAATGAAAAATCAAGTATCCAATGTACTCAATACTAATATGAAGACAGCAGATGAACTAATATATATGCACACAAGAGAAAACTCAATTCAATTCAAGTATGAGGAGGGGGGATGGGAGAGAGGAGAAAAGGGAGGAGGATTGTTGTACTCTCACCTAATGGGCACAATGTAAGGGCATATGGCATACCTCCTGGGTGCAGGACACAGTAACAATAGGGACTTTACCTAACAAATGCAAACATTGTAACCTAATCATTTGTACCCTCATATTAATCTGAAATAAACAGATACACATATTCACATAGGCATATGACAAGTTGTTACTACTGTTTATAATAGTGAAGACTAGAATAATCTAAATGTCCAACATAGAGAACTATTTAAGGAAACCCATATAATCAACTATCGCACAGTACTTAAAAAGAATGAGATAGAGCTATATATGCCAATAATGTATTCAGAAATTCTATCTCATATAAAATTTCTTTTTCAAGGTAAAAGAGTGAAGTATATGCCAGCAAATTTTCTAGAAGTTTAAATGGTAAATTTCATATTGGAAAGAGACCTGGGAATTGAAAGAGATAGAGATCTTGGTAGGGGAAGTGGAGAGACTTTCTATACATTTTATACTCTTTTAGCAATTTGACTTCTTTTAGTGTGTACATCTATTACTTTAAAAATCATGAGAGGAGGGGAGAGATGGGGAGGAGAGGGAAGGGATGGGAGAAGAGAGGAAGGCTCTTATAATATCATAGAAAAAATAAATCATATATACACTTTCATTAATACCAAAGTATTTACCACAAACTCTTGGAGGAGATCATATCCTGCTAACTTTTTCTGAAGCATTGTAAAACGATCCTTGATGGCTAATTGCTCATGAACAGTAAATACTGATGGTCGAATCTGAGCCAATTGATTTAGCTCCCCTTCAGTAACAATTTTGTGTATATCTAAGAAAGAGAAAAATTCACATCTGTAAGTTACTTGTATATATGTGAAGGAACAGTTTATTTTATTAATTTTTGTTTTCTCTTAAGATACAGCGATTTAAGGGTCAATGGAAGTTTATTTTTTCAGAAGTGAAAAGTCTATTACTTTGAAAGAAACTATCTTTCTTTGTTTTTTAAAAAATCATGGCTATGTAACAACAAAATTACACAAAATCCACTGTTCTTAGAGAAAACTGTTTAAAAAAACTATTAATAAAGTTAATAGTAAAATAATGTTTTAAAAGTATCAAAATTTTGAGGTATAAAGTTAAAATGAAACCAGTTTTCATAATCTCTTAGCAAAGCCAAATCAAGTTACAAAAATCAAGTTAATGCCAAAAAGTATATGAAACAATTAAGCAAAAGGAAGATGGAAACTTCTAAGAATCTGTATAGCACTAAGCAGCACATCTCATCTTGGAACCCCATTGTATCCAGAAGCTCTTTGTAGAGGTAGGAGTGAGGGACTGTTGGTTGGGATAGACATTAACAGAAATACATTTTCTCACAAACATCTCTAACTTTGGTATAAGAGGATGTCTAAGCAGCCAGAAAGGGGAATAAAAATTCCATGAAATGATGTTACTTAAAGGTATTAGTGATCATTTCACAAGAAGACCTTTGCCAGTGAATAATTCAGAAGTAGCAGATGATCTGAGTCAAAGGAAAAGTTTTTTCAGGAATTTTGGGAAAGAGAAGCAAGTGTCCTCCTCACCCTTCACCCCTCTGTCCAGATATAAACAGAGAAGCCTAAGCCTCTATCACATATTTACATCTTGGCTAAGTGCATATGATTGGTCATGCCCACATGCTACTAGGAAATCTTGGGAATATCATTTTTGGTTTTCCTACCTGGCTACAAAGGAAGGTGCAATAGGAGGAGGATATGATTGATGGTGCATAAGAACGTCTATAATATCTTCCCAACATTTCATCCAAACCCTTTGTGCTTTGTCTCCTGTCTCTCTACCCCTTTAGCACACTTGTTCTGTTTTACAATATCCTCATTGTCCTTGGGCAAAATTCAGCCTTCAAAATGTACTTTATAATGGAAGATATGAAATTCAAAGAAAACAGAATGGGAGTTGGGAAGAAATCATTCATGTTCAATTAACAACATTAAAGAGATAGAGCTATACATGGAAATAAGCCATGAGATGCAGAAAAAACTAGTAACCCATACAGCATGAAAAAACATTAAAGATCCATTCTGGAATGGAAGATAACCCAGACAAATAAAATTCATTTTATATGCAACATCTAAAGAAAAATAGGAATTTTTTTTTTTTTTTTGAGACAGTCTGGCATCATAGCTCACAGCAACCTCAAACTCTTGGGCTTAAGTGATTCTTTTGCTGCAGTCTCCCAAGTAGCTAGGATTACAGGTGCCCATCACAATGTCTAGCTATTTGTTGTTGTTGTTGTTGTTGCTATTGTCATTGTTGTTCAAGCTGTCCATAGGTTTAAACCCTCCAGCCTCGGTGTATGTGGCCAGTGCCCTACCCACTAAGCTATGAGCACTGCCCAGAAAATAAACTATTTTAAATAAGAATTCAAAGATGAGAAAACAGAATGATATTAAAAATAATTTTGAAGACATAAGAAAATAAAATAAGCATTAAAAACTACATGATTGTATAATTAATTTATAATTAAATCAAAACATTGTAAGAAACAAAACAGTTGAAAATTAAATTATTGACATAGGACAATGGCATAAATTAATGAAGAGAAGAAAAGTAAAAAGCCATGAAAACATAATGCATGTGAAGATCTCATCAGAAGGTCAGGAGAAAAACTGAAGTCAGGGGGAGGAACCTGAGAAATCCTTCCTCTTGGTATATTGTTGGAGGGGAGGGCGAACAATAGCTTCTGCAGGAAAGGAACAAAATCTACTCAAGACTATAAGAGACTACTATGAGAAACTGTATGCTGAAAAAAGGCATAACTCCACTGAAATGGACAAATCAGTAGAAACATGAAACCTACCAAAATCAAACCACTAGGAAATAGAAAATCTGAATAGTCCTATGATTCGTAAGCAGATTGAATGAGTAATCAAACATTTCCCCATTAAGTAAAGCTCTGGACCTGATGGCTTCACCAGTAAATTCTATCAAACATTTAAAAACTAACACCAATCCCTCTCAAACTGTTGCAAAAAATTAAAGAGGAAGGAAGACTTTCTAACTCATTCTATTAGACCAGGATCATCCTCATATCAAAGCCAGACAATAGCATTACAAGAAAAGAAAACTACACATCAGTGTCCTTTCTGAACATTTATATAAAAATCCTAAACAAAGGACTAGCAAACCAAATATTCAGAAGCATATTGAAATGATTACACACCATGATCAAATGGGATTTATTCCTGAAACATAAGGATGGTTCAATACACAAAAATTTATCAAGATAGTACAACACAATAACAGAATGATAGGGAAAATATCAATTGGTACAGAGAAAATGCATTTGACAAAATTCAATACTCTCTCATGATTAAAAAAAAAATTCAACAAACTAGGGACAGAAAAAACTATCTCAACATAATAAAAGTCACATATAAAAAACCCACAGCAAGCATCATACTCAAGGGTAAAATCAGAAAGTTTTTCCTTAAAAAGTAAGGTGAAGATTTTGCTTTCACTACTTCTATTGAACAAATTACTAGAAATTCTAACCAGAGCAATTAAGTAGGAAAAAAAAAGATGCATCCAATTAAGCAAAATTATTTCTGTTTGTAGATAATACGATCTTACATACAAAAAATCCTAATGATTCCCCCCACCACACAAAAGAAACTGTTAAAACTATAAACAAATGTAGTGAGGTACAAAGTCACACACAAAAATCAGTTGCACTTATATGCACTAATGTGCATAAATAAATATTTATATAAATATAAATTTCATAAACAAAATTTAGAAAACAATGCCATCTATAATAAAAGAAAAATAATAGAACACTTTGGAACTTAACCAAAGAGGTGAAAGACCTACACAATGAAAACTACAAAACATTGTTGAAATAAATCAAAGAAAGACATTTCATGTTCATGGACTGGAAGACTCAATGTCTTAAAAATATCAATACTACCCCCAATAATCTACAAACTCAATGCAATCTTTATAGTACCACTGGGATCTTTTGCAGAAACAGAAAAACTCATCCTAAAATTCACATAAAATTTCAAGGGATCCCAACAGCCAAAACAATACTTGAAAAGAAGAAAAAAAGAAGACTTACACTTCCTGATTTCAAAATTTAGTACAAAGCTATAGAAATTAAAACAGTGTGGTACTGGTATAGGTAGACATACAAACCAGTGAAAAAAGCATATTTCAGAAATGAACCCTTACATACACTGCTGGTGAGAGTGTACAATGGTTATAACCATTGTGTAAAAACAGTATGGTGGTTCCTCCAAAAATTAAATATAGAATTACCAAATGATTGATCCAGCAATTCCACCTATCTATATATACTCAAAAGAATAGAAAGCAGAATCTTGAAGAGATATTTATACACCATTGTTCACAGAAGCATTATTTACAATGTTCTTAAAATGTAAAATCAACCCAAGAGATAAATAAGCAAAAACATGGCATATACACACAACAGACTATTAGCCTTAAAAAGGAAGGGAATTTTACCCATGAATAATTTCTGAAAATTTTATGCTAAGTAAAATAAGCCAATTATAAAAAGATAAATTATGATTCTCACATGAGATACCTAGCATAGACCAATTTATAATAACAAATAGTAGATTGGTAGTTTTCAGGAACTGGGGGAAGGAAAAATAAGGAGTTGTATTTTAGTGGATGATAGAGTCTCCATTTTCCAAGGTGAAAATAGTCCTGGAAATGGATGGTGGTTATGGCACACAATAATATGAGTGTACTTCATACTACCATACTATACACTAAAAATTGCTAGATAGTAAATTGTATGTTATCTATCCTTTACTACAAAAAAAAAAAAATGGGTAAAATAGCTCTTAGTAACCCCAGATTAAAAAGGAAGTCACAAGAGAAATTTGTTGTGGAGACATTTTGTTAATAATTAAGAGATTTTTTTAGAACAGCTTTGTATTTATAAAAAAGGAGCACATAATAACAGAAAGTTCCCACATATCTTCTGCTAAACCTTCCCCTATCATTAACAGCTTACATTCGAATGACACATTTGTTACAATTCAATACATGAACCAATATTATTAATGACTAAAGTCTGTATTTTATTCTGATTTTCTTAGTTCTTGCCCCCCCTTCAGAATCCCATATAGGATAATAACACATTACATTTAGATATCATGTCTCCTTAGGGCTCCTTTTTCTGTGATAGTTTCTCAGACTTGACTTTTCTTGGTTTTGATGACCTTGACAGATTTAAAGAGTACTGTATATTCTTCAATGCCACTCTATTGGAATTTGTCTAATTTTTTCTCATTATTTGAATGGGGTTATATATTTTTGGGAAGAAGATCACAGAGGAAAAGTACAATATTCATATCATATCAAGGGTATGTACTATCAACATGATTTATGACATGGCTGCAACAGTGTTTGTTATATTTCTCCTGTACACAATTGCTCTTTGTATTCCTCTTGCCATACTACATTCTTTGAAAGATTGCAGCACCAATTTAAGGGATAGGGAATTATGATCCACCTCCTTTAAAGTGGAATATCAACAAAATTTATTTGGAATTCTTCTGTATGGGAGATTTGTATTTTTTCTCTCATTTATTAACACATTTGATCATTTATTTATAACAGTATGGGCTTGTGAATAATTATTTTATACTTTGTGTTATAATCCAATGCTACATTACATTGTTGTTCAAACTGTTCCATCATTTGTTACTAGGAACAAGAAAACATTTTTAATTGAAGGAAAATAAAAACACATCAAAATTTGTAGGATGCAACTAAAGCATTATTTACAGAAAGACTTATTGTATTAAATGCTTATATTACTGTTATCCCTTTGCATCTGCAAGGCATTAGTTTCAGGACCTCCCTTGGATATCAAAATCTGTGGATGCTCAAGTCCCTTGTAGTGTATAGAATAGAATAGTGTTTACATTTAAACTAGGCCTATCTTTCCATATACTTAGTTTAAATTATCTCTATATTACTAATACCTAACACAATATACATCCCACATGAATAGTTGTTATACTATATATTTCTTTCTTTTTTTTATTAAATGATAACTGTGTACATTAATGCAAACATGGGGTACAAGGTAGTGTTTTCATATACAATTTGAAATATTTTCATCAAACTGGTTAACATAGACTTTATGTCATTTACTTATTATCGTGTTAAGACATTTATACTCTAGTTTTAAAAAGATTCACTTATACCCTTGTAAGACAGACCATAG
>CAUYQV010023763.1:0-21786 GCA_963574575.1 Galagoides demidoff | reverse complement strand
ATTGTCATTGCTGATACACTTTGAGTTGTTTCTACTAACTCATTTTGTTTGTTTTTTCTATGAATCAAACTTCTTGTAGCTTCCTTTTTGCTTTTCTTTAGTTGGTGTGTGTAAACACTCCACTTTCTTGCTACTGGTTTGTTATGGTCTTTAAAATACTTATACTTAGCCAAGATTTTTTTTTACACTCAACATCACCCAATAATTTATTTGGAATCAGAATTAAAAGAACACTTGAGAGCTGTAAAATATATGTCTGTTCTGAAACTTCTGATTAGTTGTACAACTAATCCACGGCAAATTGCCAAACTAATTTTACTTTATTTCTTCAGGCCTGGGTTTTCCCTATGGCCTCAAATTCAGGATCTTCAAATTTGAAATTAGGGAACGTATTCACATCTGCTTTACCATGCGTTTGCTTAAGCTTAAAAATGTCCTGCCCAGGTCTTGCTGATATGCAGGGCCAGCATCAACAGGTCCTCCTGAAGCCTCTAACTTAAATCTGTATTTTCTAATTGTGTCCATGAAGAGTCTCTGCAAAGGACCAAGTTCCTCATTACTGTAAATGTCACTGCTATAACACCAGTGTTCCTCCACAAATGGACTAAGACTGCCAGTGGAGTGACGGAAGAGAACCTGGAGAGCTCTGAAGAATCGTGGTGATTCTTTGTTACCTGCATTCAGTCCTGAGCTGTCAAAGCCACCTCCACAACCACTGTTCTACTTCCAGCCCTCACTTAGCCAAGATTTTAAAGTTAATAATGTCTTTATCTTCTTCATGGATAAGACAAGGCCCTTTATTTCTTTGTGTGATTTATAATTTTATTTGATTTTTTTTTAATTTTAGAGAAGCATCATTTTTATAGGAATTTCTCATGCTCTTTTTTAGTATCCTACATCACTTATAGATTCCAGGCAAATTATCTTAATTTCTCAGTTAGATGTTCCTGATCTATATTAATCATGTGAATTTGTCCCTACTTGAGGCAAGATTTGGAGTTCACCTTTCTAACTGGTAACTATTTGCCACTTCTTCAGGGCAGTGAGCAAAGATTTTTCTGGCTCCCCCTTGACAGCCATTCATGGCTCCTAGATTTCTGCATGGAGTCCAGTGCCAGCAACCTGCAGGCAGGGCCCCAACACCTCACCCGGGCATTAAACTCTGTCCTCCAGGTTCTGAGTGCTCTGTGAGCCACCAGGCTGTGACCGCTAGTGACCAATGTGACATTTTGTTGTGGCTTTATTTTGGCACATGAGGATTTACGGTTTTAAATTTTGAGTGAGAGTATGAATTTAAAATTTATTATTTTCCTTTTTTTCAAGCAATTTATTTGTTTGGAGCAGAAGGGAGATTCTCACATAATTGGTACTGTGAATCATGTTGACTTAAAGTCCATCCTCCCGTTTTTACTTTAAACTGATACTCAAATATTAGTGATATTTTTTGCACTTTCCTAATGCTGCCTTCAGGGCATTGTTCATTTCAAATTTCTTTTTCTTTTATTTCGAATTGCTAAATATTTAATTCATTTATATAAAGAGAATAAAGTTTAGGGTGCAGAAATACCTAACCAGCTGCAGTTTTGTGACAACTTGATTTTATACGTAAATACCAAATTTTTTGAATTGTAAACTTTGTATTTAACATTTGGACGAGTATTTCCAATAACAAGGGAACAGTGATCGCTTTCTGTCCTCTAAACCTTCCACAATGTATCTACAAGGCCCAGTCTAGAGTAGTCCAAGAGGTTATGCAATTTTAAAAATCTTAGCATTTTGCTGAGACTTCTGAGAACCAGTCAAGGTTAGTCTGAGTATAGACACAGCACATGTCAATCCAAGGTGGTCTGGTTTACAAACGTTAAGCAGGTTAAATGTGTGCCGAACATGACACTTGTGGCAGAATCCAGCTCAGTGCACAGATTCATTCACCTTTCTCACATCTCTCGTCAACATCTGAAGAAAGGTTCAAGGAGGGTAACATGCCCTGGGAGACTAGGAACATAATTAATTTGTTTTGTTTTGGGAAAGGATGCCTTTTAGAACTTTCTTTATCAAGTGCTGCATTCTCCCAGGGTCATCCTTGTGAAGTTTTGAAAGCTTGGCCTGATTCTCCATCACAGAGAGGTGGGGACACAGTCCTCCCAGTATCTCCACAAGCACGTGTCCTCTGGACCCTGCTTTCCCTACATCCTCCCTCTCCACTGTCCACGGACACATGTGCTCTGGACCCTGCTTTCCCCCCATCCTTCCTCTCCACTCTCCACAGACACGTGTCCTCTGGACCCTGCTTTCCCCACATCCTCTGTCCCACTCTGCATCTAGTTTCTTTCAGATGTCATCTGTCTCTTTTCGGCACAATCCAAAACTTTCTGCTTTACAATCTTTGAGCAGGCTGAACTCAAAGGTATAATATAAAAGCAGATATAATATAAAACTTGTAGAGTTTAAACTCCTTTTTTACATCCTGCCAGGTCTATAGGCACAGGGCAGGATAAGGAGCAGACAGAGCAGAGTGATAGGCGTTTTGTTGGACATCCTCATTTTTATCCTTATTTTTAAAGCTTCCCCGTCGTCTGCAACACAGAGACCTTCTCAGTGGCTTTCTCCAGCCCTGCCCTCCTTCCATCCCTTGTCTGCACAGAGACCTTCTCAGCGGCTTTCTCCAGCCCTGCCCTCCTTCCATCCCTTGTCTGCACAGAGACCTTCTCAGTGGCTTTCTCCAGCCCTGCCCTCCTTCCATCCATTGTCTGCACAGAGACCTTCTCAGCAGTTTCCTCCAGCCCTGCCCTCCTTCCATCCCTTGTCTGCAACGCAGAGACCTTCTCAGTGGCTTTCTCCAGCCCTGCCCTCCTTTCATCCTTTGTCTGCACAGAGACCTTCTCAGCGGCTTTCTCCAGCCCTGCCCTCCTTCCATCCCTTGTCTGCTGCCATTTGTTCCAGTTCCTCCACTCTCACTGCCTCTCTCCTGGGCTAGCCCTGAGAAGGAACCACATTTTCCTCACTTTCTTTTCAAGAGCAAATCAACTTGCCCTGGGTCCCGCCTTTTCTTTGTCTCGCAGCCCATGCATTTGCCTCCCAGCCCATGCATTTGCCTCCCAATGACTTATTAAGAAGTTCTGCTAAACATGTTATTTCCCTAAGAAGAATTCTATCAGATTTGAAAATAAGATTTTTCTCTTCCCCAACATATGTTTTAGATCCACTTTATAACTCTTTGCTTAACCCCAATTTTATAAAATGCTTTGATATTACTAGCTTTGGTTTTGTTAGATAATGAAAACTTCTAGAATGTAATTCTTGGTAAGCTGTCATTATTTTATATTTATATTAGTTACCAGTGCAATTAAAATCCAATAAAGTAACACACCTAGATCATTGTGAAACAGCAAAAGGAATTTTTAAAAACTTGACATTTTCGATCAAGTTGTGAAGCCCAGGTACTTGAGCATCACTGTCACAGATTACTCCATGTGTTTGCCTGCCTAGTTTTAAATCTTCCTCCTTCACTTACTAGTTGCGTGACCTTAGGCAAGTTATGTAACCTCTCTGTTCTTAAGTTTCCTCATCTGTAGCATTCAATAATAATAACTAATAATAATTTTGCCTCATATAGATATTGTAAGTAATAAAAGTAACAAATGAGTTAACAGGTATAGAACTTGTAGAACAATGTCTGGCACCGAGTAGCCACTCATACAGGGTGGCCATAAAGTTCATGTGCAATTTTAAATTGTACGCAAACTTTATGGCCACCCTGCAAATACACATATGTGCACACGCGTGTGTTAGCTGAAATTCACACATACCTCAAAGAGTTAGAACAAATCATGAGATAAAGAAGGCTGACAGATTAGGATTTTAGATTAAGTATTATAGAAATCTGGCATAAAAATATGCTTAATGAAGAAATCGCACTCTAATATAATTGAGTAAATTTACAGTATTCATAAGAAGGTAAAGCATGTACCCTCAGGTGTTTCTTAATGTTTCTTTTTAAAATCTGACAAAAGCAATTTCCTCAATTTAAGAACCATGTTAAAGCAGTGCCTCCAGGGTGGGGGATTCACAGTGCTTGTGAAGCTTCATCCTTGTACCTCAGACTAGGGATTCCTGGTTTAAGAGTTTCTAGTAGGAAATTAGATGCAAAAAGTTAGAATATTTCTAAATGTTAAAAATTATAAAACATAGGTGACCTTCTTCATCAGGACTCTGATGGTCTTAAATTTTACCCTACTTGCTGGCTAACAAATGAGCTTGCCATGGTCCCATGAAGACTGGCTGTTATGAGAATGTAGGGTCAGAGACACAGCAATTATGTTACTCAAGGCACAGCTCCAAGTTCACATCAGTTCTCCTGGCTCTGAATACCCAGAGGGAGCAACACGGAGCAGCCCAGGGGGGTGCTGGGCACACAGGATTCACAGCCTTTTATAATGAGTACAGGCAAATCTGCTTGACCTTTGCAGTGAAGGTCACATTTTTTTTTTAACACTAGATAAAACAAATCTGCCCTCTGCTTTAAAAAAGCACTGTTTGTCTTCCAAAGTGGCTTGTATTTTCTTGAAAAGTCGGTCCAGAACAAAAGTTATCCATGTCTCTGCTTACCAAGCCATTCAGAAACAAAGGACACTCGTGGGGAATTGTCTTTCAACATTTGCCCCATCAAGTCAGGGAGGAAAAATATCTTCATACCTTAGTTGGAGGAGGGATAAAGTTAGTTGTACGGATGGATAGATACTTAATGATCTTTTTGCTGTAATCAAGGGAAAAAGAAAGGTGCTTGCCCTCAGGAAGCTCACAGTCTAGTGATAAAGGCAGAATTTAAACAGATAAGCCTTAAAATGATTAATTGCAATTTGAATAAATTCACCAAAGGAGATGAAACAAATTTATGAAATTGTATTGGGGGGGAGGGACTCAATCAAGGACCACCTAGTGTCAAAGAAAGTGACATTTAAAAACAAAGCCTAACAGAGTACAGGATAAATATCCCTAATCGGAAATGCTCCAAAAGTTGAAACTGCCATGTGTGGCAAGTCATAGTCAAAATGCACTCAACCTTTGTTTTGTGCACAAAATTATTCAAAATATTGTATAAAGTCACCTTCGAGCTATGTGTGTAAAGTAGATATGAAAAACATAAATGAATTTCATATTTAGACTTGGGTCCTAGCCCAAGATATTTTATTATGTGTATTCACTATTCCAAAGTCTGCAAAAATCCAAAGTCTGAAACACTGTTGCTGCAAAGCATTTTGGATAATGGATACTCAACCTATAGTTGGAATGATCAGGTTGAGAGCAGGTCACTCGATGTTCTGGGGTGAAGGGAGAACCTGTGGAATGAAGGAACCCTGTGTTACTGAGGGAACTGCAGGAAGGCCAGGTTCCCAGAGCAGGGTGGGTAAGCTGGAGCCAGATTGCATTTGGGATTCCATCATGATGGCAATCCAAAGACACTGAAGGGTTAAGAAGAGAATGACCTCATTATTTTTGCATTTTAAAAGCCCCCCCCCCATTGTATAAGTGACCAGTGTGGAATGGGGTAAATGCTGGCAGTGGAGTTGAGAGCTTGTGGCCCTAAACCAGGCAGGCGGTGATAGTGACCCACCTATAAACGGTGGCATTGTAGATGAAGAGAAATTAACGGATTCAAAACATATTGTTATCAAGTGTAATTGTCAGACTATGGTGATTGATTTGATTTAGAGGGAGAAAAAGAAAGTGGTGGATGATTCTCAGATTTCCAGCATGGGCAACTGCTCAGGCAGAGTGCCTAGAAAGAATTAACTAGCCTCGTGGGGATTTATCTCATAAATTCACTTCTATTTCAGTGGCAGCAAGCATTTTAGATATACACACATAGGGAACCTGATTCTCTCCAGAGCCCTAAGAACTAACTTTGGTGCAGATGAAAAATGAGCTGCAGGGAATTAAGATGTCATGTGCGCCTTCTGGCCTTAATGTACAGGTCTTTTGTGCTTGAATTCACAGAAGAAAGAATATTTTTGTGCTATCAGTTGGTTAAAAATTACACCTTGGATTTTCCCAGTAGGATGACCCTTTGAAACTGCATAATTGAAATTAGGGTATAAAGTCCTCCCTGATGCCCCACCTCTTGGTTCTCATGGGGCCGATGTCCTTCACTGATGCTGCATTACTGCCCGTAGACATTCCGAATTTATAGTTGATGTTCAACCACATCATATATTGAGCCTGAGGTTCCCAATGTATAAGTTATTCCTTTGGATTAAGAAACTCTCAGAAGGATCTTCTTGGAGTATTTAAGTGAGACCCCATCCCTACTAAAAATAGAATAACCAGCTGGACATGGTGGTGCATGCCTGTAGTCCCACCTACTAGAGAGGCTAAGGCTAGAGGACCGCTTGAGGCCAGGTTACTGTGAGCTGTAACGGTGCCATGTTTCTACCCAGGGCAGCAGAGTGAGATTCTATCTCAAAACACAATAAAATGCAGTTGACAGAAATCTAACTCAAGCCAGCATAAGAAAACAGGTTGCTCATGCAGGTAAGCACATCCTGAGCAGGGTGGGATTCAGGCAGCTCTGGATACAAAAGGTGCCTCAGGGGTGCTGCCTTGCACTGTGATCCCCTTCTAGAGTCCTTTCTTACTTTCATTTTTGGGTAGACTTTCTCCAAAGAGCAGAAAAGGAAGCCACTGGTAGCTGTAGGTCTACATGGTCATCTGTTTTCTCGGTGGAGAAGTGTGTTACTTTCCCACCATGAAAATGGGAAGACTGTCTGGGTCATGTATTCACCTCTGAACTGCTGTGATTGTCCAACCTGGGTAACCATTTGCCTTGACCAGTCTAACCTGAATTATATTTGGTTCTGGCTCGAATCTGTTCTCCACAACAAGAGAGGATATTGTGCCAGGATAGGGGGAAGGAAAGTAGATGGATATTCAGCCTAACAAGTAGACAGTGAATGTCCACTGCAGTAAGTAAATTGGGAAACTGCTGTACCTTTGCATCAGAATGATTCAAAATGAAATTCAAATAAATTCAGTGTAATTCAAACTGAAATGTCGAATTACAAACCTAGATAATTAAAACAAGGCAAAGAGATGTAAAATTAATAAAAGGTAATTAAGTAATATACACAAAAATATGGAAAGACTGTAGTATTTTGATTGTGAATCAATAGGCATCAACATTTTTAAAATAAGAAAATATAAGGATGAATTAAAACTACACATAAAGTGATGCCTGTGGCTAAAGGAGTAGGGCGCTGGCCCCATATGCCGGAAGTGGAGGATTCAAACCCAGCCCCGGCCAAAAACTGCAAAAAAAAAAAAAAAAAAAAAAATATATATATATATATATATGTATATGTATAGAATATAGGAATGATGATTTGATTTTGCTAATTTACTATCTTTAAATTACATCCCTGCATCTAAGGTAGGACTCCTCAGCTTAAGAAAAAGACTAAAAACAACTTGAAAAGGTCCAGAAAAGTTCTATGACAATGAATAGTGGGTAGAAAATAAAATTTAAAAGTCAATAACTATGTATACAGTCCGTTGTCTATGCAAAATAAGGGTACCTTTCGAGGAGGGTAAAGGATGTGAAAGTATTGCCGTAGTAAAAGAGAAATGTAATGCTTTTATGTATGTGGTTCTAACTCAGGGAAAAAGTGGCTATTTTAAATTCAAGCTGACATATGAAGCATTAATATCAGAGATAAAGACTTTTCTCCAAACTAGGAGTTAATAGATGCAGGGATATTTTAAGGTAGAGTTCCTGCTCAGATGTTTGGCTGCACTGTACTGCTCAGTAATCCTGGGTTGTACAAGTTTGCATTCTGGCAACTAGAGCAAAATAGACTCAAATAATTCACTCACTTGTTAATTCTCTGTGTGTGGATATATTAAACAAATGGTATATGTATTTGTTTATATTTATACTGGACTTGTCATCACACACATAGCTGACTCCCTGACTTCCAGCTTTCCAGCTGCTGTGTTTCACTGAATAGAAGCGAGATGTGCTACTGGAAGATCATGACAGTGTGATGTAGGGATAATTATCATTTATCTGCAGTTTTGAATTATCATCCATTGTCTCCATCTATTTTCATTAACCAAGAGCTAATTTTAGCAATAATTATGAAAGATGGAGTTTATTAATATTATTAAGTAATACTGAATAAGAAGCACATTATCATAGCATGTTTATGGATTCATAGGCTCAATATTGAATTTGGGCAAAATGGAACTGAGCAACAGAATTTGGGTTTGGCAAAGAAATGTAGGGCCCGCCTTCGACCCAATATTCTCTTCTGCTCTGGTCATTCCATTACATAAGTGATGACGGTACTGAGGCCCAGCTAAGTGACTTGCTCAATGTGAAGGAGGAGAAACTGACTAGAACTTACTTGAAAGAAGAAAACTTCCTGAATCTAGAGGGAAGTTTCCAGAAATCATGTCCTAATATACATGTTGATTTCAATTGGTCAATACAATCTCTACCTTCTTATCATTGTAACAGCAATTCATTAGCCATTTAAGGAAAATACTAGACTTGAAGATAATTTAGGCAATGTGACTGAAATTAGCTCCCCAATTTGGAGTTAGTTTTAAAGATGAAGAAATTTCAAAGTTGTTTAACTTCGTTACAGATTGTCTTAAGACTGAGGCTCCTAGTTTTAGCGATTTACCGCTAAAACAGGTACCGCTGTTACATAATTATGCTAATCCACACACCACTGACCCAGGAAAACCTGCTCATTTTGTTAAAAGATTTCCCAAACCCAAGTTGAACATCTCTGAAATCAATTGAGTAGTTAATGCATTATGAAAGGATTGTGCTTTACTACAGAAAATATTTTTAATAATAATAACAATCAAAAAGTCATGGTTTTGAGAGTAATTATAAATGACAATGAATTATTCTGACTGTCACTGTATACCAAACATATTAAAAATACCACCTTTCTTCTAGTTACCTTTAACGTTTTGACATGAGGAGACAAGCCCACCATATTAGAAATTCAAACAAATGGTACATTGCTTAAGCAGGATAAAATTCTGAGTTTTAGCCAATCACATTGCAGAGAGCTATCTTTAAATCTTAAATCAGGATAGTTTTGTCTGAATAAAATTTTTTGGCATTAGAAAATAGAGCAGTCTTTATAAAATAATAACCTATACATTAGCAGACAATCTCTGTCCTGTCTCTTTATGTAGTTGTAAAATAATGTGTGACAGGGCTTTAACAAACTTGTGCTTGTAGTTTGTAAGTAGGAGTCACCTTAGAAAGCGGCCTCCGTGACGTTTGAACATGTGATTCAAGTGCTGAAAGGGCTCACTGTTTTGCTCCAACTCTTTATTGAGATTCTTAAAATCTGATTTCTGGATTTTTTTTTTTTTTTTTACTTCCCAAGAGAACAAACAAGCTCTAGTGTGAGTCAATAGCAGCCTCAAGCATTTTTATTAATGTTTGCTCACCAACAGCCTGGGCTTTGTGTGGTTGCTTTGTCCCAGTTCAGTGTGTATTTGCAATTTCCTGTTCGCCATCTGGGAAAACCAGATGTAACTTATGAGCAGAGCTACTGAAGTTCCATCTCTACTTCATTATCAGATATAATCAAAGAAGTAAATCTCTGACATATTGTTGGCTGTAATAGCGTAGAGGTGTCCAGTGTCTGGACACATCCATTTGTGTTCATTTTCTTCTAGAGAAATTTTTATTCCAGATGTAGTTCTATGAAGTATAATATTGGTTCCAGCTGATGAACCTTAGCTGTTCTTAAAGCTAATATCTTTGTATCTTGACGATGGTACTCTTTCAGGCTGTAGAAGTTCTTGTTACAACTTTTATAAGGAGACATTGCCCAGTGCCCCGCCCCAGAAGCCTCCTTGTTTAGAGAGGCAGCATAGCCCCGTGTTTGGAGAAGGGAGTCTGGAGCCAGACAGGGACTCTTGAGCTCAGGTTCAAATTCTGGTTCTGCTTCCTCCTAGGTTAACCATGAGAGACTAAATAACATCTCTTAACCTTAGTGCCCCCACTTGTAAAAGTGGGGATTTTAATGCTAGTCGTGATTTTCTAGGATTATTATGAGAATTAAATGAGTTATTCTAAGTGATTACTGAGACGAGTGCTTACTTAGCACATGGCGAGCGACACTCGGGTTAGGTGCCTTCGAGCTGCTCCTGTCTCAAGGCCTCCGCTTTTGCTGTCTCCCCTCTCCACCATGTTCTTTCAGATATTCACACGGCGTGCCGTCTCCAAATGTCACTCCTCAAAGAGGCCTTCCTTTTCACTCCCTATTTCTGTTTTCTGTTTTATTTTTTGAAGAGCCCTGCAATATTATGCAATATTATATTTGATACTTAGTTCATAATTCTAAATCTCTATTTCTTGGGAAGAATGCACTCTTACTGAGGTCTTTTCTGTGGTCCTGCCTCCTCTAGTGTAGAACAGCGTCTGGTGTACACACAGTAGGTACTCAAGAAATATTTGGTGAATGAACAAATGAATGAAGAAATTGTTATGGAAAGATATTTGCCACTAGAAATATATTATATACAGAAAGATACCTACACACAGAAAGATATTACCGACAGAATGCATTTCTGTAGGTGCATGAATTAGATCCTGGTGTTAAAGTATGCTGACAATGTGTTGATGACTACCAAGCTCATATGTCCCCTCAGAGTGTCTGCAGTGATAAGCCTGATCTATCACAGGGTAAAATAGCCAAAGAGTCTTGAATCGAAGCAGATTAAATAAAAATGGGGAATGTCAGAAAAAATGGAAGACTTTCTAACCCCCACCAGAACCGCATTTGCTTTGATATTATTATTTCAATATTGTCAAATGAAAATAAACTGACTTTGCCTTTTGGAATTTTATCCAGGTACAGACTGACAGTACCTTAAAGATAAAAGAAGAAATGTTTCTTCCTTCATGTACAAATATGTCTAGCCTGAGCAGGATACAAAAATGCCTAAGCTCAAGTCCTGTTTTTGAAAAACTTATCGTCTGTTTGAAGCAACAACACACAAAAACTGTAAGAGATCAGTGTGTATCAGTAAATCATTGGTTTCTACAGAAATTCAGATGACAGAAACATTTACTCTGAGGAAGAATTTGAGGGAAGAGTAATGCGTTAGCTAAGCTTTAAAGGATGAAAACACATCAATAGGAAGTTTGAAAGGAGATGAGGACATTGCATGCAGGAAGAACAGCTTGAATAAAGATAAAATGGCCAAATTAGTATGACCAAGAAGCCAGGGCAGGTGGTTTAAAGCAGGGATCATCCAGTGGCCTGAACTTACTGTGCCAGGTTATTGATAACCTTAGAAGTGTAAATTCCACCTTGCTCAGGCTGGATTCCTATATCTGTCTATTGAAGTTTTCCAGTGAATTCTAGTAAGCTGGAAAATATTTGATTTTTTAAAATATAGTGTATTTCTACTGATAGTTAGGGGTCTTTTGATCATAAGTGAAAGAAATCCACTAACGCTAAATCTATAAGAAGAGATTCTCTTGTAAATATACAAGGGTCTCATGGAGATCAAAGATAATCACCCAAAATACAGATGGGTCTGTAGCTAAGTCATTTGTAGTAAAATTCAGCATGAGAAAGACACATCTTAGACATCCTCAGTCAAAATTTGGTGACTGTCAAAAAAAAAAATGATGACCATCATAGAGTAAAATAGTAATGATCTGGGAGTTCAAAGATCTGGATTTGAGTTTGATTTCCACACCTACTAACTGTGGGCAGATTCCTTAGCCAAACGGTTCTCCGTTGAATTGCAGATATTCCTTTTATAACAAGACTTTTTTTCTTTTACATGTGACTAAGATGTAATATGAATCCTAGTTCATGGTGTCTGATCATAAAGCAAAATTATTTTGCTACTCACTATTTCCTTGTAATTTGTTCAATATGAGAAGTCTTTGGCCGGGCACAGTGCACCGTAATCATACCACTTTGGGAGGCTGACGTGGAAGGATAACTTGAGGTCCGGAATTCAAGACTTGAACTACATAGAGAGACCCCCATCTCCACAAAATATAGAAAAATTAGCCAGACACAGTGGCACATACCTGTAGTCTTAGCTTCTTGGGAGACTGAGGCAGGAGGATCACTTGAGCACAGGAGGTTGAGGTTGTAGTGAGTGTGGTCATGTCACTGCCCTGGTGCCTGGAAAACAAAGCAAGACCCTATCTCAAAAAAAGAAAAAAGCAGAAGTAGTCTTCTGTCTTAGATAAATCTTGTAATTGTTCTTAGAAAATAGAAAGTCCGGCTCGGCGCCTGTGGCTCAATCGGCTAAGGCGCCAGGCACGTACACCTAAGGTGGTGGGTTCAAATCCCCAGCCAGGGCCCGCCAAACAACAATGATGGCTGCAACCAAAAAATTGCCAGGCGTTGTGGCGGGCGCCTGTGGTCCCAGCTACTTGGGAGGCAGAGGCAGGAGATTCGCTTGAGCCCAGGAGTTGGAGGTTACGATGAGCTGTGATGCCATGGCACTCTACCCAGGGGTATAACTTGAGGCTTCATCTCAAAAAAAAAAAAAAAAGAAAAAGAAAATGGAAAGTCCATCACAAAGACCATCTCGATTTAATTAATTTAAAAATCCAATCCCATGGAATTATCAGTGTTGCTAATTTAATTCAGTCAGGGCGATTTTCCTTCCAATAGCAACACCTTGCTAACAGTGAAGCTTGCAGATCGGAAGGTGGGCATGGGCAGCTTCTGTTTCTCTCTCCTCTTCACCTTTGCTAACTAACCTTATGTCTGGCTCTCCACTGTCCTTCAGACATAGGAAGGGAGCATAGGGACGGGAGGCAGGAAAATACTGGCATATTTATTTAATTGGTACTGGTGGAAGTTGGCTGCTGTCCTCTAGACATCTGCTGATTAGCTGCCAGTCTCTAGCAACTCCGTACACCCTCCATCCCTCTCCACTGAGACCTACTGGCTCTTCCAGGAGGATCCACTGGATAGGAGCTGGAATTATCTCATTGTGCCTCTGCTGCTATTTGAGGACTAGCATTAATTTTAGAATAAAATCATGCTGGTAACAACAGTGGAATATTAATTTGGTATACTTTTCTGTTGTTCTGAAAGAGACATCTGTGATGCAGTTTACTGATTCATCAGTAGAAAATCTCAAATCTGGCTGGCACCTGTGGTTCAGTGAGTAGGGCGCTGGTCCCATATACCGAGGGTGGCAGATTCGAACTTGGCCCCAGCCAAACTACAACAAAAAAGTCGTGTCCACTAGATGTAAACTCCAGGAGGACAAGGACTTTTGGTTGCTTGTTCACTCACTGTCCTACCCCTGCAGCCTTGGACACTCGCTGGCCTTTTATGGTGCTCAGAAAAAATTCATTAAATGAAAGAATGAAGATTATAGTACTTGTCCTATGGATTTATCATGAGAATTAAACTAAAGATTACATGCAAACCTAACACAAGATCCAGCATGAGACAAAGAATCCAAATAAAACCCTGCAAGTCCCTAAATTGTCAAACTTGACTTTATTGTGTAAACTGCAACCCATGAGCTGAAAAATTACACAGATGTTTAAATATATTTAACTTCTAAAAATCATACAAATGGTCCCTGACTTACAGTGATCCAACTTACAAGTTTTGACTTCATGATGGCCCCAAAGCAACCACGTTGAGTACCCACATAACCATTCTGTCTTTCACTTGCAGTATAACAGTCAATAAATTACATGAGATATTGACCAAGTGTTCTGAGCAAATTTAAGGTAAGCTAGGTTAAGCTGTGATGTTTGATAGGTTAGATGTGTTAAATGCATTTCAACTTAACAATATTTCCCACTTATGATGAAGTTACATCTCAGTAAGTGTCTGCATTCAGCATTCTTGTTTTTATAAGTGAATATTTTTACAGTGATGAAAACCTCGTTTTGATTTCATTTACAATTGACCTTGGTTTTGGTTTATAAACACTTCTTTCATATAAAAGATGGAAGCATATCCTAAACATTTCACCCAGCCTTTGACTGGAGACACTAGGTGACCTCTAGTTTATCAGCATCTTGTCATTATTTGTTGGATGATAATTATATCTGATCTGTAGAATGAGCTTGCTGGCTTTTCTTTTTCTTTTCTCTTTTTAAAATGAATCTCAAGGAAGGCCAGAGGCAATGCTGTCTTGGAGCACTGAGCAAATACAAATGTGAGCATCAGTCTCTCTGCAGGATTGAAGAAAGGTAGTTCCACAGCATAAGACATCTGCTTTCAGCGTGTGTGACAGCCTGGTGCCTTCCATATTTTCTTGAACCTTTCTACTAAATAAGATGCTTTTAGAGGCTTTAAAAATTTGAAGTACCATTTATTGAATAGGCAGTTGTGTTTTGTGGTCTGTTTTGTTGATAGCATTGAAACAAAGGAGACATCCTGTCATAATTCTTCACAAGTTGTCTGCCTGTAGTGGTGGCTACACTGCCGTGGGGCCGGCAGGGGAGTCAGCTTTTAGACCTAGCATTGAGTGTCTTGTGTCTGCCTTGTTAAAGATGTCTATGTCAAACTCCAGCTATAGTTTAAGGGAAACTTCTATTCATCAATAAAGGACAAATTTAGATTGAAAAAACTGGGGAAAACAGTATCAAAGACCTCTTCTCCCCCCAGAAATATTGTTTCTTCAGTAGTCTTCAGTTTACTGTTCTCCTCAGTATCAATGCTTTCTTAAGTTGTTGAGTTTCAATTGATTACTGACTAATTGAGGGAAGTGGAAATTTTCAGGAGGTGGTGAATTATTTTACCTCTGCTACACATCCCGAGGCCTTACCACTCAGCTTTGGTCTGGTTCCTATCTGGTCATTTTCATCGGATTGAAGGGTGCTGAGAAGGGGACATGGGTTCAGTGACAGCTTCCTTCCCACGGTAGCTTTGATTTCTTAGATTGTCTGGGGTTCTTCTGAGTCTTACTTGGTAGCTCTTCGGGCTTAACCATAATCTTTCATGCGGTCTACATCCGAGGGGACTGAAGTATGTGTGTGAGTGTGTGTGTGTGTGTGTGTGTGTCTAGGCCCTTTTTCTAAAATTAGTAAAATATACAGTCCTTGTTTCTTTGAACCAATCGAGCCTATATTTTAGTTCCATGTGTTTGTTGGTGCCGGTCCCTGCCCCCCAAAAGGGCACATACACAAATCCTTGGCCTTGAAAGTTTTATGGCCCCCAAGGAACAGAGATTAATCACAATTGTGTTCTCTTCCTGAAAATCTAAAGCCCTGCTTCCCTCCGTAAGTGCACAGATGATTCCTGCACCAACAGGAAACAAAGCTGAGAAGTTTCTGAGTGCTGCTTTGCTTTGTCGTTGCCGAGGAAAGAGAATATGACTTTCCCAAACCGTCCAGTTCCTTTTCACACGAGTTTGTTAAAGTAGCAGATGTCCTTCTTGGTTCCAGTCTCATTACCTTGTTGGCAAATGTGATTTCAACATAGAACTTCCCCGCACATAAAACCCCCCTCTTTCCTGAGCTCCTTCCACCCTCCGCGGTTCTGTTGTCACATTTAGCACACGGCACTGAGTTACTGCACAGTGTGAGCCTCCCCTCCGCCCTGAGTAACTGCACAGTGTGAGCCTGTGAGCATCCCCTCAGCCCTGAGTCACCACACGGTGTGAGCCTCACCTCCTCCCTGAGTTACCACACGGTGTGAGCCTCCCCCCGGCCCTGAGTCACCGCAGGGTGCGAGCCAACCCCCCTACCCTCAGTTACTGCACAGTGTGAGCCTCCCTTCCTCCCTGAGTTACCACGGTGCGAGCCTCCCCTCCACCCTGAGTTACTGCACAGTGTGAGCCTGCGAGCCTCCCCTCCACCCTGAGTCACCGCACAGTGCGAGCCTCTCCTGCACACTGGACTCTGACTTTCCTCAGGTCAGCAAGCACATCTTATTCATTGCTCTATGCCCAGAGCATAGGAAATAGCAAGCAGGTAGTTGTTGCTTAATAAATGCATGCAAAATAAATGAATGGCAGTCATGTGGGTGTCAGTGCTGGGTTTTCCACTAAGATAAGATCAAGAACCTGGTCTGTTATATTACACAATAGCCATTCTGCTCTCCTATGGGAGAGAGTTGTGCTTCCCTTGAACTACCGTGTGTGTGTTGGGGGGGGGGGGGAGACAGAGACCAACACACAGACTCTGAAACAGCCGCTGCAGAGAACAAACTGGGCCAACCGTGCAGCCCATTATCAGCAAATACTATTTCAGTGCCACACTCCCAGGTCAATCTTAGCTTCTCTTTTCTTTAACTTCTTTCTCTGGTTTTTAATTTATGGTTTCATAGTGTATGTCTTTCTAAGCAACTTAAAATCTTTTAGGACCATCAGTTAAACTTTAGTATTTTAGGGAGTGATAAGGAAGATGGCCTTCCTCCTAACAAGGAAAGTGGGGGAACCATGAGGTACTGTCTGCTTCAGAAACTGAAGTGGCGGGAACCTGTGTCAGTCCATTGTGCTGCTGTCACAGATTACCACGGACTGGGTGGCTTGTAAACAGCAGGAACTTATTTCTCACAGTTTTGGAGGCTGGAAAGTCACAGCTCAAGGTCCTGACAGATTAAGCATCTGGTGAAGGCCTCCTTGGTTTACAGACAGCTGGTGGCAGAAGGCGTGAGGGTCTCTCTGGGGCCTCTTTGCTAAGGGCACCAATCACCTCCCAAGGCCACGTCTCCTAATACAATCATCATCTTGTGGGTTAGGCTTTCAGTATGTGAATCTGAGGAAGATGGAAACATTCCGACCATCGCAGAACCTTTAATAAAACTGCCCCATCTCCTAAGAATTACAACAGCATCATACCTGTGAGAAGAAGACCTTAGTCACAGAACAGGCAATTACCAAAGTTCTGAAACACACAAAGCCAAGC
Organism: Galagoides demidoff; assembly: GCA_963574575.1. NCBI lineage: Eukaryota > Metazoa > Chordata > Mammalia > Primates > Galagidae > Galagoides > Galagoides demidoff. The sequence goes on along the minus strand of CAUYQV010023763.1, from coordinate 4,895 downwards.
AGACAATATCCACACAGATGGGAACAAATGCAGCCCTGCCTGCAGCACCGATCAGCTGGGCAAGATGAAACTTGCACGGGCAAATAAGAGCACTGTCAGCTGCTGCCTGGAGGTGAAATAATGGACCATAACACAGTCTGTCTGAAAACTTCCACAGTGACCCTTGTAGCAGAGCCCCCTGAGCAGCTGAGTAACCCATATCCCAGCAGAAGAGCTACTCACCACATCACCTTGCTGTGATTTTAAATTTACGGTTTACCAAGGCACTGCAGCTCACGTCTGTAATCCCAGCACTCTGGGAGGCCGAGGTGGGTGGATTGCCTGAGCTCACAAGTTCAAGACCAGCCTGAGCCAGAGTGAGACCTCGTCTCTAAAAAAAGCGTTAGGCGTTATGGTGGGCACCTGTTGTCCCAGCTACTTGGGAGAATGAGGCAGGAGGAACACTTGAGCCCAAGAGTTTGAGGTTGCTGTGCTTAAGGCCAAGAGTCTGAGTTTGCTGTGAGCTATGATGCCTGGCACTCTACAAGGGCAACAAAGTGAGATTCTTGTCTCAAAAAAAAAAAAAAAAATTACAGTTTTGAATTACCATGTCAGAACTGAATAGAGATTTATATTTTATAAAGATTGTGTGTTTTTCTTGCTTTCAAATGACTGAGCACTGACCCAGGGCCTCACATGTAAGTCTCTGGTATGGGCTGTCATGAAAACGTTTGCTCTTCAGAGAGATGGTCTTAGACACTAGGTAGAGTGCTGATGGCTTCATGAAATAAGACCGCTGATAAGCTTGCTATGGTAGAAGGAAATTAATGATATTAACCAAATATTTCACCATCATATGAAATTGAATATGAAAATAGTTAAATGCCATGTGTGATTTCTATACATGAGTAGACATTACAGGGTTTCAGCAAAGTAATTAAACCATTTCACACTAAACTGATAATAATGGCTGTCCTTTACGGAGTCCTTACTACCTGGCAGGGGCCATGCTAAGGTAACTTAAAATTAACTCATTCATCCCTCAGAACAAATTTGTAGTGGGAATAAAAGGTTTATTTATATTTTACAAGTAAGTTTTCTGAAGCTCAGAGAGGGAACTTCACTCACCCATACTCACACAGCTGTCAGTCAATAGTGCCAGTGTTCAAAGGCTTGTCTGATTCAGGCTCCAAAGGACTTCACTTTCTCACTGTCGGTTTTGTGAAATCATCGTATTCTTCCTGTCTTCAGCTCAGAATGGCCCAAACAGTAGTGAATTTTGGTCCATTTCCAAAATAATAAAACCCTATTCGATTCTCTGTCTCGGTGATAGCAGGCAGCAAAATCTTTGAGCAAGTCTTTGATTTAGAGATGATTTCTCCTGACTTCCCTCCATACACCTCAGTAATAGGCCCCCTATAAATCAGGAAGACCAGCCCTGACATTTGGGAAGATTTTACCATTTAGAAGTATTTATCATACAATACCTTCCCAGACACCTTGCATATCACACTCTTGAATTTCCAGCATGTTTAAGAAATTATTTCCATTTTGTGGCACATGCAACTTTTTTTTAAAGAAAGAGAGAAAAATAAATAAAAGAACAAACTAGTGTACCGTCATAAAGGATGTTTTTGAAAACATGAGCTTCGAATTATGAGCTAACAATTCAGAAGTTAGGAATATCAGACAAAAATACTGACTGAAGATTAGATCACTTTTTTTTAATGAGAATAAATGAAGAAAGTTCATAAAGAGACAGCCTTAATTTGTTAAAGCAAGTTTTGGACCAGTTGGATTTTTCTTGCATATTCATGAGTTTGCCCAGAAATTAATATTACTCTACCATTGCCATTTTATTTCACTGTTGTTTAAAGTACAGAACTTAAAAATAACAGGAACATCCTGTTGACAAAAAATAAGTTTCTCATGATAAAATATTGGTCAACTGAAGCCAATTTTTTTTTTTCTTTTTTGAGGGGGAAAGGGCCTCTGTGGGTGAGGCGCTTAGGAGAGACAGAATGTCAGTTTTGATTCATCGCTTCTACCTCATATCTTTGCCATATCTCTAACTGAATGAATTGTGTTATCTTGTATGTTAATATTTGGTATCTTTAAAAACTCCCTTCCTTCCTTCCTTCCTTATAGGGTCTCACTCAGATGTGTAGTGGTGCAGTCGTAGCTCACTATAATCTTGAATTCCTGTGTTCAAGTTATCCTCCTGCTTCAGCTTCCCAAATAGTTGGGACTACAGGCATGGACCACTGCACCTGGTTAATTTTTCTTTTTTGAGATGGGGTCTTACTGTTTTGTCCAGGCTGTTCCTAAACTCCTGGCCTCAAGCAGTCCTCCCACCTTAGCTTCCCAAAGTGCTGAGATTATAGGCATGAGCTACCTCTCCTGGCTCTACAAACCGTTTCATGGAACAAATACATATGTCTAAAATGCCTAGGCATTACTAGTGAGTGTTATACACGTGCATGTGTAGTGTTTAGTGAACACTTGATACTTTCAATAGTCCCTAACCTCTGGGGACGCATATGCAAAGTGAAATGAAAAACATGGGACACTACTTTGAAAGGTTTCTAGATTATTAGCAGGATATGGTCCCTGAAAACCTTTCAGGTTATCTTCCCACTGTCCGACTTATGCTTCAGAGCATAATTCACAGCAGAGCTCCTCATCACGGCACTGAGGAGTTCACACAGCCAGCTGCTGGGCAAGCCTCAGGGTTTTTTTCACCCATAAAGCTAGAGGGAGGGTATGATGACTTCTGCCACTTCTAATGCTAAGATCCTATGAAGAAATGTTTGTCTTAATGAAAGGAGGAAGTGCTTTCCAGTGGGTAGTTCAGAATGACAGGGGTGTTCCCAGGGGCCTGCCTTCTAGAAGCCAGCACTGGGCTCCTCCCACATTCACCCCACCCAGAATGCAAGCTCTGAAGGGCTGGAAATGCTCCTTCTTCTAGAAAACCATTAGGTAACCTGCCTCTTCCTTTCAGACATCCCCAACCCTCCTGTTGGAGGCTTTGGAGGTAGGAGGAAGAGATAAGGGGACAAGCGGGTGGCAACTGAAAAACCCAAAGTTCCAATCCTTAGAGCAGCCCCTGACCAAACTGACAGCTCCATCTGCTCCTGCTGGCAGCCCTGGGCCAGACTGGCTCTTCAGCCACAAGCGGTGCAATCCTGTTACTCTGACTGCCTTGAGTATTACCTGCCCCCTTCTGAATGGCCCGTAATTACCTTGACTTTTCAGATTGGGACCAAATTTCAACACTGGTTTTTCAGAAACACATGAGTCATGGGGAAAAACAGTAAAGGGAAAGTTTTCCTCCTTCCCCTTACACAGAGGTGTTGTGGACACAGGCAGATAATCCTAATTGCATGAGTGAGTCATACTAAACATCTGCTGATTGTTGAGGAATTCAAGAGGGAAAAACCTGGTTTCACTCACTTCTTTCACGGACCTCCCTGGATTACCCCAGGTGAACTCAAACTGCTTAACACTTCCCGCCCACACCTAAAGAAATGTGATAAACACTCACGCTTCCTTCTGTACTATTTGTATCTTCTTTCCCTTTGAATCCAGCTTGTCTTATATTTTATATACCCAAGGGGATTATAGATGGTAACAGTCAGCATAGCTATCTTTTATTCCCCACCGCACACTGGGCTCTGATGAAGACCCCCGCGAGTACTGACACATTTAATTCTAACTGCACTCCTATGAGGTTTTATTTTGGGGGAAACTGAGGTATGGAGAAGCTAAATACTAGCCAAAATCACAAAGTCAGTGAGAAGTGTACCTGGGATTGTTGCAAACAGCGTGACCCTGAGCCTTCATTCCTAGCACCGTGTGGGAGAAGCAGAAGTGTACAAATCCATCACAAATGGCTTGCCCCATGCTGGCCTTCCCCAAAGTACACCCTCAATAGCAAGATCATTTTTCTTTTGAGAAACTTCTCTTCATAAATCATAAGGAGATCACTTGATATCTATCTGTCTGATGTCTAGTTTAGGGCTGTCCAACTTGGGACTTTTAAAACATTGCTTCTAGGGGTACCTAGATATACCTAACAGAATACAATGGACGCTCCTCAGGGTGATGAGAACACTGAAGCTCAGCCTCCACCAGGATTCAACTCATACCCTCTAAATCTATAAAAATTTTTAAAGGTGAAAAAACAAAGCGAAGAGAAAAAAAAGTTGCTATTACATTTGTAAGACCCAATCCTTGACTCTTTCATTTTCTCTGAAGCTTTGAAAGTGTCATTTCTCCCTCAGTGTGGGCAGTCCCCGTCAAGTGGATAGAATCTGGGCTCCTGTCTCCTTTACCTCTTGTTTTACTTTCCTCTTCTGAACGTAACCTATGATCTCTATCCCAAATGTGCTCGGGGTTTGTGCCCACATTTAACTTTTCTGACACTGGTTAGATACTCTTCATATGTTGGAAGTGTATGGTGGCAAAATGTTCTCTTATGTTACAATGTGTTGGGCTTTTTTTTTCTCTCTCCAAGATCCTTTAAAAAGTAGTTGACGCCTTTTCTATTTCTCAAGTGTACAATACCATGAGCACAAGTGTCTAGACATCTTAGAACACATGTGTGTGCTAACCCATTATGCAGTGAAGACCAGTGTCTTTACATATTTGTTCAGTAAGAAATTCAGGATATTGGCTCGGCGCCTGTGGCTCAATCGGCTAAGGCGCCAGCCACGTACAACTAAGGTGGCGTGTTCAAATCCCCAGCCCGGGCCCGCCAAACAACAATGATGGCAGCAACCAAAAAATGGCCGGGCATTGTGGCGGGCGCCTGTGGTCCCAGCTACTTGGGAGGCGGAGGCAGGAGACTCGCTTGAGCCCAGGAGTTGGAGGTTTGGAGGTTGCTATGAGCTGTGATGCCATGGCACTCTACCCAG
>CAUYQV010023762.1:0-14636 GCA_963574575.1 Galagoides demidoff | reverse complement strand
CCTCAAGCTATCCCCCTGGGTAGAGTGCCATGGCATCACAGCTCATAGCAACCTCCAACTCCTGGGCTCAAGCGAGTCTCCTGCCTCTGCCTCCCAAGTAGCTGGGACCACAGACGCCCACCACAACGCCCGGCCATTTTTGGTTGCAGCCATCATTGTTGTTTGGCGGGCCCAGGCTGGGGATTCGAACCCGCCACCTTAGGTGTACGTGGCTGGCGCCTTAGCCGACTGAACCACAGGCGCGAGCCATACATAGAGTTTTAAAACATGAAAAAATATCACCACAGAAATGATGAAAATAAAATTCAGGATCATAGTTCTTGGAGAAATTTCATTGGAGATGGGTGTATGATTTATCCTAGTTTTATTTCTTAGAGTGAGTGGTGGATATATGGGAGTATATTATTATTTTATTATTATTTTTTTTTTTTGGTAGAGACAGTCTCACTTTATCACCCTCAGTAGAGTGCTGTGGTGTCACACACCTTACAGCAACCTCCAACTCCTGGGCTTAGGAGATTCTCTTGACTCAGCCTCCTGAGTAGCTGGGACTACAGGCACCCACCACAACGCCCAGCTATTTTTTGGTTGCAGTTTGGCTGGGGCTGGGTTTGAACCTGCCACCCTTGGTATATGGGGCTTGCACCCTACCTTCTGAGCCACAGGCACCGCTCTATGGGTGTGTATTATGTTCTTTGTGCCAGTAATTTCCTAACTCATCTATGTTTGACCCCCCTCCTCTCTGCTTAGCCTACTCTCTGAGGAGCCTGGAAGGAGGCTAGAGATTGCTTAAGGCTTGAAGGAGAATAAGCCCAGAGCCTTGGCTACTCCAAGGCTTTCCTGACTGCAGAGGGCTGGCTGGTGGGAGTGGGGTGTCAACCCCTACAGGGTATACTTCCCCATCACTTAATAGGGAAGTTCTGCCCTAACCTTATTGGGGTCTAAAATATTTCATATTTATAGCCATAGAGCCATAAAACTGTTCTTGTAACAAGGTGCCAGGGCCCACCTTAAGTCCTGTTTCCTCCTGAAAACCTTGAGCTTTCATTTCCGTATGGGGGGAAATAGGAAAGTGAGAGCTCTGGCACTTTCCCAGAATCCTGGAGGTGTAAGCCTTCCTGCCTGGGTTGCTGTAACTGGTGGTCATAGTTAGCACCTTGGAATGGACCGGCTTCTGAGGTGGTGGACAGTACTAAAGATGACATTCCCAACCTCCCACTCACTTAAGACTGGGATGACTTAAATGGGAAACCACAACTCTATGGCAAAAAACTCTGGAAGGTCAGGAGAGGTAAAGTCTTCTCTAGACTTTACCTTCTCAGAGAAAGTAATATCTCAGACTTAGCCCCAACACAAATCTCATGGTTTCAAGGCCATGAGGCAATTCTTGAAGTGAAATAAGAAAGACTGTATGATACAATATTATCATCGTCATCAACAAAAGAGTTCATTGAGTTGAGTGCTATATGTAGGGCTCTGTGCCAGGCTGAATATCAGGAAAGGGGCTACGAAGAAGGATAATACATCATTCTTACCCACCCACTCCTACCCATAAAATTTGCTATGAAAAAATAAGAAGTAAAAATTTTCACACAATTCATTTAGGCAAAATAATGGAAAGGCAGCTCTGGGCCAGAGGGAATGGGGAATAAAGATGGTACTACAAAGTCCCTGCCTATAAAGACATGAATGCTTATTTGCAGAGTTGGCTCTGGATTTGAAGTTATTCAGTGCTGAAAGAAGTTGATGGTAGGCGTTACCTCAGCGATGGTAACATTTTCATCCTGAGAATACAGAAGTAGTGGGACCAAGCTGTCCAGAACTTGGTTCTCTATAATCTTCTTATCTGAGTATTTCACAGACCTTATGGAAGCTCCAAAGAGAACCATGGCGAAATGACGGACATCAGGTCTTGCCTATGAAAGGAATATCCAGAGGGAAGCAACTCACTGAACAGCTTCATGCTTAGCTTATAAAAACTCTGGGTGGGTTGAAAGGCCAGTGCTAACATGAGACTATTTAGCTTTATGTACCTGAGGGCAAGAAATGAAATATATGTGTAGACAGTAAACTGACTTGCTGCTCTGGGACTACTTGGTCTTTCATTCTACAAATGAGAAAGGGACACAGGTTCCACCTGTAGCTGGTAAAGCTTGTGCCTGATACTGGTATTAACCATTCACATAGGCTGTTTGACTGAAATTCAAAACCCGAGCCTATCCCAGCCTTGGTGTGTTTTACTCTTCCAAGGCAAACGCCTGGGCTCACCAGGTGCAGTGGCTCACGCCTATAATCCCAGCACTTGGGAGGCCAAGGGCAGGTGGATTGCCTGAGTTCACAGGTTCGAGACCAGCCTGAGCCAAAGAGAGACCTTGTCTCTAAAAAAACAATAGCTGAGCATTGTGCCAGGCACCTATAGTCCCAGCTACTTGGGAGACTGAGGCAAGAGAATCGCTTAAGCCCAGGAGTCTGAGGGTGTTGTGAGCTATGATGCCATGGTACTCTACCAAGGGTGACAAAGTGAGACCCTGTCTCAAAAAAGCAAAGAACAAAAGAACTCCTGGGTTCAAGGGATCCTCTTGCCTCAGCCTCCCAAGTAGCTGGGACTATGGACATGTGCCACCATGCCCAGATAATATTTTCTATTTTTTGTAGAGCTAGAGTCTGGCTATGTTGCAGGTCTCAAACTCCTGGCCTTGCGTGACTCTCCTGCATTGGCCTCCTAAAGTGCTATAATTACACGTGTGAGCCACCACACCCAGCCGGTCTACCATCTTGACTCAGTTCTGATTGTTACTTGAAAAGAAAATGTTTTCTCCTTCCCTAAGCCATGAAGCAGGACAGTTCCTTAACAAGTTTCTATGTCTCTGTTTTTTTATCTGAAGAACAACAATAACACCAGCCCTACCAACATCACAGGTTACCTGGAAGGTTCTCAACAGTGGGGATTTGAAAATGCTCTGAAAGTAAAAGTCGTGTGTAAATTGAGTGCACTTACTACTGTCCCCACTTCTGCTTACTGCTATGCCAATTACTATCCTCCCCCTGAAAGGCTCTTCTCTCTCATTGTCTTACATCACCAAATAAGGAGAACAGAGTCCTCATCATGGCAGCCAGGGTAGTGAAATCCATGGTCCCAACAAGCGGCAGGAGTATCTGCATGGCCAATAAAACGATCTCTTCATCGGGTTCACATAAGCTGTCTAAGAGGCATGGCAACAGGCTCTTGATGTCTTCCCTCTGTGTACCCAAAGGGAAAGCATCACCTCCTCTCCTGACAGCATGGCATCTGGTACCCCAGGGAGGGTCCCCACCTTTATGTAGTACCTAGTGCTTAATGAATTTTAGGTAGGGCTGGATAGTTCAGAACGGAGAAGAGGACACGACTGTCCTCTCTCGGTATTGGCAGGCCTGATATGTAGAGGACGAGGAGGGCTGTTGTGAGTTGCCTCACAGGGCAGAAGTGGGACAGATAGGGAGGATCTAGGATGTGGACCTCGGCTCACTATAAGGAAGAGTTCTCCTAATGATGAAAATGGAACAGTGAGCTCAGGTCACAGTGAGTTCCCAAGTATGGAAGGTATCTAACCAGGGGCTCTAAGATCTCTTGACAGAAATTCAAGCAGAATTTGACTGAGGACCCTTAGGGTCCTTCCCATTCTGAATCAGGATTCTGCTCTTCTAAACTCCTGAAAGGAAGCACTAGGAGTTTAAAACATACATGCAAAAAAGTAAGTAGAATAAAGCAACAGATATTAATGCATCCAATAACCAGAATTAATATATAACAGTATTGGTCATCTTTGCTTCAGATATACCTAAGGGATAAAGCGACATGTGAATGTTGTTCAGGTTGTGATGATACTGAGTATATTTTCCCCATAAATTTCAGATGTCAAATATTATGAATATATATAACTTATATTTTTTATTTCATTTAATTTCATTTTTTAAATAGTACTTGCACATTCCTAGGTATAAATTCAAATGGCACAAAGGATACACAGCAAAAAAGACCCTTTTCCACCCACTTCTGTCCCTAGGTTGCCCTCAGCTGTATCAGTTTCTTTGGTATCTTTTTGGGATACCTTATTTGAGACTTAAGAATCAGTGGTCTGGGGGAACCTCTTACCATCTCCTGGTGTCTGGCAAGATTGCGCAGTCCTCTCAGGGCAAGAATCCTAAAAAGATAACTTCCATTATGTAGCCATTCTGTCAAGCGGACAGTGGAGTATATACTAGGTAGTCTTCTAGCCAGTGGACTCCGGAGAAGCTGAAAAAATCCAGAAATCAGCCAAGAAATTACCTATAAGCCTTTTTTCATAAGGAAAGCCAACTTCCTACCAACTTAAAGACCCATATTTTGGGTGCCACCTGTGGTTCAGTGAGTAAGGCGCCAGCCCCATATACTGAGGGTTGCGGGTTCAAACCCAGCCCTGGCTAAACTGCAGCAACAAAAAAATAGCCAGGTGTTGTGGTGGGCGCCTGTAGTCCCAGCTACTCAGGAGGCTGAAGCAAGAGAATCGTGTTAAGCCCAAGGAGTTGGAGGTTGCTGTGAGCTGTGATGCCACAGCACTCTACTGAGGGTTAATAAATAAAACTCTGTCTCAAAAAAACCCAAACAAACCATATTTTCCTTTGAAGTTTCTACAAGAGATCACATCCCTTATAGGGTGAAGCCTATAGGTACACAAAGAAATACTGAAAGACATACTGAATATGAATGTGTGGAAAGAAGAATTTCAATAAATGTGAATCTGAAAAATATTTCTATACCACATATGAAATGGACCTAGCCTTCTACTCAGTTGGATATGGCCTAGGAAAGCAGATATTGCTTTATAGCCTGCCTGAATCAATTTTTTTTTTCTTCTTTTGAGATCAAATCTCACTCTGTTACCCCAGGTAGAGTGCCATCACATCATCGTAGCTCACAGCAACCTCAAGCTCCTGGGTTCAAGTAATCCTCTTGCCTCAGTCTCCCAAGTAGCCTGAATCCAGCTCATAAAGAATGAGTCTTATGGGCGGTGCCTGTGGCTCATTGGGTAGGGCACTGGCCCCACATACTGAGGATGGCGGATTCAAACTTGACCTCAGCCAAACTCCAAAAACAACAACAAAGCCAAGCATTGTGGTGGGCACCTGTAGTCCCAGCTACTTGGGAGGCTGAGGCAAGAGAATTGCCTAAGCCCAGGAGTTGGAGGTTGCTGTAAGCTGTGACGCCACAGTACTCTACTGAGGACGATAAAGTGAGACTCTTGTCTCTAGGAAAAAAAAAAAAGAATGAGTCTTACCTCTACAAAAAAGCCTGCAGATGTGAGTTTATGTTCATCATTCCCTCGGTTAAGAAGAGGGACTAACAAGTACATGACCTTATGTGCAAGGAGGTGATTTCTTTCCAGCAATGCACTGAAAAACACAATACCAACAGAATGACTCCCAGGAATGCTCTCATACAGAGAGTATGGAGAGACCCTCTGAAATTTTTGTCCAGCGTTAGGTATACAGGATATGGCAGGACCAGGACATCTGAAACATTTCCCCAGCATTGTGGTTATTTGCCTACTCTGTTATGAGAAGGTTATTCAATCTTAATTGCTATGATAACTACAAGGGAACTAAAGGGAAACCAAACACTACTGATTTAGAACAGGTGGGTGTATGCAGGACAAGGAAGCCTTACTTGGCAAGGAGAAATACCCCCTGAAGATGGCAATCTTTTCCTTCCAGAAGAGTCCATCCTTTATGCTTTTCCATGATGCTGAATTCCTGCCAGCACAGTGTTCTGAGGAGGAGAGTCTTTATAGCCTGCATGGCAAAACTAAATCAAACAAAATAGTATGGGTGAATTTAATATGTCCCTGCAACTTACAAGCACACAATCACCCTGCTCTCACTGAGGATGGCCACAGATTGACAACTGGTAATTCTCTCCTTTCTAGATTTCTCAAAACTCTTAATACTCCAATAACTCGGAAGGCTCTTCACACAAGTTCTCAGCATAGAGAAATCTAACTAAAATCTTATTTCCCCAGGAGTTTGGAAGGAAATAGACTGTAAAACAAATGATCTAGAATACTAAACTGATGCCCACTATTTTTGTAAAGCTTTATTGAGATACTATTAAACCCCATCAAATCTATCTCCATTGCTTTTCTTTTCTTTTTTTTTTTTTTTTTTTTTTTTGAGATAGAGCCTCAAGCTGTCCCCCTGGGTAGAGTGGCCTGGCATCACAGCTCACAGCAACCTCTAACTCCTGGGCTCAAGCAAGTCTCCTGCCTCAGCCTCCCAAGTAGCTGGGACCACAGGCGCCCGCCACCACACCCGGCTATTTTTTGGTTGCAGCCATCATTGTTGTTTGGTGGGCCTGGGCTGGATTCGAACCTGCTACCTTAGGTGTATGTGGCTGGCACCTTAGCCACTTGAGCCACAGGTACCGAGCCTGCTTTTCATTTTTTTTTAAAAATAGCAATGGGATCTCACTATGTTGCCCAGGTTGGTCTGAAACTCCTGGCCTTCATAATCTTCCTATCTATCTCAGACTCCCAAACAAGTATGAGCCATCACAACCAGCCTCTCCCCTGCTTTGCTATTGTTTGTTTGTTTGTGACAGAATCTCAAACTGTCACCCTGGGTAGAGACTTGTGGCATCATAGCTCATAGCAACCTCAAACTCTTGGGTTCAAGAGAGCCTCTTGTCTCAGTTTTTCTATTGTTAGTAGAGATGGGGGGTCTCACTTTTGCTCAGGCTGGTCTCGAACTTGTGAGATCAGGCAATCCATCTGCCTCAGCCTCCCAAGTGCTGGGATTACAGGTGTGAGCCACTGCACCTGGCCTTCAGATTTTATTTTATTTTTTTTGAGACAGAGTTTCACTTTGTTGCCCTCGGTAGAGTGCTATGGTGTCACAGCTCACAGCAACCTCAAACTCTTGGGCTTAAGCAATTCTCTTGCCTCAGCCTTCTGAGTACCTGGGACTACAGGGACCTGCCACAACTCCCAGCTATTTTCTTGTTGCAGTCGTCATTATTGTTTAGCTGGCCCGGGTCAGATTCAAACCCACCAGCACCCTAGCTGCTGAACTACAGGGGCTGAGCCCAGCATTTTTTTTTTTTAACAGAGTCTCACTCTATCACCATAGGTATAAGGCAGTGGTATTATCACAGCTTACTACAACCTCAAACTCCTGAGTTCAACTTATCCTTCTGCCTCAGCCTCCCAAGTAGTTGGGACCACAGGTGCATGCCACAATGCCCAGCCAACTTTCTATTTTTAGTAGAGATGGCGGGAGGGGGGGTCTCTTGATTAGGCTGGTCTTGGACTCCTGAGCTCAAGTGGTCCTCTTGCCTGGGCCTCCCAGAGTACTAGGATTATAGGCATGTATCACCATGCCCAGCCTTCTCCACTGCTTTTAAAACTACTTATTGAACTGTTATCCTGTACATGGCATCAGAGAATCTTAAAGCTGAAAAAGTCTTTGGAGATCACCTTGCCCGACTTCCTCATTTACATGAGGAAATGGAGGCACAGAACAATAGATGTGCCCAGTGCTTAAAGTGTTATTTTATATCGGTGAACTCATAATGGGTAGTACCACAAAGGGGTGACCTCTGAAGACATTTCCTGTTCCGTGCACAGGTTGCTTGGGATGGCCACGTCAGACATGGTAAGGCCGATGCTGTGGTGAACCTGGACGAGAAGTGTCATGAGAAGCTGAGGAAAGAGTCGGAATGTAGCCGCCCGGAACCGGTTTCCCATGAACACCTCATAAAGGGCATCTGTTGCCTGTAGAAAAGACACAGAGCAGAACTGAGCACTAGCACGAATCCTCACTTGGCTTTACTGCCAATTGTGCTGGAACATGCTTTCCGGTTCTACTATGCCATAGGCAGAACAGCAGTGTAATCAGGATGGGGACAGTAAAGCAATGGGGAAAAGGAATAGGAGTGACATGGTCATTTAAAGTTACTGAAAAGTGAGGGAAGACTTGAAATCCAGAAGTCATGAAGGAAACTATTAACATATTTGATTGCATACAAATATAAAACCAGGGCAAAATTTATCATAAAGTTAGATGACAAATAACAACCCAGAAAAGTATTTTTATCCATGTGTTATTCTTAATATACACTATGCTCTTAGGCATTAGTAAGAAAAATTAAAGGCTTGCCATTCAAAGCATGGGCTGAACACCAGTAGCACTGACATCACCTGGGAGCTGGTTAGAAATGAAGTCTCAGTGGTGCCTGTAGCTAGTAGGTAGGGCACCAGCCACATACACCGAGGCTGGCAGGTTCGAATCCAGCCCAGGTCAGCTAAAGCAACAATGACAACTGTGACAGAAAAATAGTCTGGTGTTGTGGTGGGCGCCTGCAGTCCCAGCTGTGTGGGAGGCTGAGGCAGGAGAATTGCTTGAGTCCAAGAGTTTGAGGTAGCTGTGAGCTGTGATGCCACAGCACTCTACTCAGCGATGGCTTGAGACTATGTCTCAAAAAAAGAAAAAAAGAAATGAAGAGTCTCAAGCCTCACCCCAGATCTTTTAAATCAGAACCTATATTTTATTTTATTAGTTATTCTTTTTTTTTATTGAATGGTAACTATGTACATTAATGCACTTCTGGGGTACAGTGTGGGGTTTTCACATGCAATCCAAAATACTTCCATCAAACTAATCAATATAGCCTTCATGTCATTTTCTCAGTTATTGTTTTAAAACGTTCTCATTCTACTCTTAGAGAGATTCACTTGTACCCCTGTAAGATAAACCTCAGGAAATGGTCCCTCCAATCCCCCTCCCTCCATCCATTCCCCCCTCCCTTCTCCCTCCCCCCTCCCCACATTCTTAGGCTATTTGGTTAGAGCTTTCATATAAAAGGTATAAATTGGCTTGGCGCCTGTGGCTCAATCGGCTAAGGTGACAGCCATGTACACCTAAGGTGGCGGGTTCGAATCCCCAGCCCGGGCTGCCAAACAACACTGATGGCTGCCACCAAATAATGGCCGGGCGTTGTGGCGGGCGCCTGTGGTCCCAGCTACTTGGGAGGCGGAGGCAGGAGACTCGCTTGAGCCCAGGAGTTGGAGGTTGCTATGAGCTATGATGCCATGGCACTCTACCCAGGGGGATAGCTTGAGGCTCCGTTTCAAAAAAAAAGAAAGAGTCTCACTTGTCGTCCTTGTTAGAGTGCTGTGATATCACAGGTCACAGCAACCTCAAACTCCTGGACTCAAGTGATTCTCTTGCCTCAGCCTTCTGAGTAGCTGGGACTACAGGCGCCCACCTGGCTATTTTTTTTTAGAGACGGGGTCTTGCTTTTGCTCAGATTGATCTTGAACCTGTGAGCTCAGTGCAACCTACCGGCCTCGGCCTCCCAGAGTGCTAGGATTATAAGCGTGAGCCACTGCACCTGCCCTCCAGTTTTTCCATTTTTAGTAGAGACAGTCTTACTCTTGCTCAGGCTGGTCCCCAACTCCTAAACTCAAGGCATCCTCCCACCTTGGCCTCTCAGAGTGTTGGGATTACAGGCCATAAGCCAATGCACCCTGCAAACCAAATTTAAATGTAGATAATTGATACAAAGGTCAGTAAACTTATAGTTACAGTTCTCTTCCTTGAAAAGAAATCCTCCCGCCTCTCAGTTTAAAAAATGCCAAAAGAGTTTTCTCTCTTCACAAGAGAAACCCGGAGAGGAAAAAGGAATGAAAATTCTGAAGGATTCCTCATCGTTACTCTTCTAACTGCTCTGGAAGGAGGTCTGGCTGGGGCAACCCACACAGGCACAGGGTGGGCCCAAGTTCTTGTGGGTGTGCTAGGGGGGCAGGTCCCTCACTGGCTGGGCCTCAGTGCTGTCCACAGAGTGAGCCTAAGACCTGTCCCAGGGCCAGAGGTGGTAGTCAGGGACTTCAGGGGGGAGTAGCTAAAAACACCCCGTGTTTGGTGGGTCTTTATTTCTCCACACAAAAACTGGTGTATGGTCTTGGCTCTTTCACTCTACACCATGACAGGACACAACAGTGGCGGAGGCACCTGCACACTGCATCTCACACAGAAGGCACAAGATCCTTCCAGAATGAAGACAACTACTAGCACAATAGACTTGGAGTATTTTTTCCTTTTGTAAAATCAACTTAATGGTCTTTCATGTCTTCTAATAGTTTTTCTAAAAAGAAGCAAAAAAAACTTTAAAAGTGGAAATGCACACTTGACATTGGACCTGAGAATCCAATTCAAAATTCAATCACAGTACTGTTTACAACAGTAGTAAACAGTCTACCTGTCAGACAGCACGGGAGGGTAAAGTAACCCACAGCATGTCCAACAAACAGAAGCTCAAGCAGCTAATTATAGAGCACGCTTAACAATGTGAGAAAAATTCAGGATACAAAATCCTATCTCTAACAGGGTCTCTGCTATTTAAAAACAAATGTAGGCTCGGTGCCTGTGGCTCAATCGGCTAAGGCGCCAGCCACATACACCTAAGGTGGCAGGTTCGAATCCCCAGCCCGGGCCCGCCAAACAACAATGACGGCTACAACCAAAAAATGGCCGGGCGTTGTGGTGGGCGCCTGTGGTCCCAGCTACTTGGGAGGCTGAGGCAGGAGACTCGCTTGAGCCCAGGAGTTGGAGGTTGCTATGAGCTGTGATGCCATGAACTCTACCCAGAGGGATAGCTTGAGGCTCCGTCTCAAAAAAAAAAAAAAGTTTAATTTGCCATTTCTTGACATATTGACTTTTTAAAAGCATGACCTTATAGATTGTCTATAAAATAAGAGAAATGTTAAATATTCTTTATTTGACATTACACATAAGCCATACTAAAATGCCTTTCAATAAATAAAAGGCAGTGTTTTAGTAGATCCAGGGAAATTAGACTGGCATAATAAAGATCAAAAGTACAAAGTAAACATTGCTACCTTCTCTCCAGCCCTCACCTTTAACAGGCTAATGAACACCAATTAAAACATCAGTGAGTCTTCCTTGGTTCTGAGACAGTGAGGGGATTTCCCCAGTATTTAAATATATTCACATAATCACTTATATAAATCTTAATATAAAACCAGTCTTCAACAGGCTTTGGGATGGCAATTGACTACCTTTGTGAAAAGGTAAACATCACTAATTAAATCTGAACATATCTTTAGAAATGGAAAACAGTGATAGCATTTACTGAACTGCAATCACTATCAAAATCCAAAAAACTGATCATATTCATTTAACCACAAGCCAGTCTTAGTTAAATCGGGACTGTCCAACATAAATATTTTGTCACTCATTCATGATCTGAATTCTGGTAAATCAGACCAATCAAATTATGGTACACATAAAGAAAAGCCATAAGATATTTCTCTTTGTAATAAGGCAATGGCCAATTATTACTCATTTGTAGCTTTTTTGAGATAAGCTATCAAGTCTGCCCTTTCTCCCTTCCTCTTAATGCCAACGAAGATCATTTTTGTTCCAGGGATTCCTTCTTGGGATTCTCCAAATACTCCATCAATGTATCCTCTCCCCAGGTGATGCCTTTTATCTTATTGGTGTCTATGTGAGAGAAGCCAGCAGCCTGACCTGTCTTCCTCCCAAAGAGACCATGGAGAATTGGCCCAGTCTTGTGCTTGCCTTCTTTTTCCACAGTATGGCACTGGGCACACTTCCAAACAAAAATCTTCTTGTCTTTCTCAACATCACCCATATTTAATTCAAAGTTCCGAGCTGGAAGCCAGACGTCCCACTCTCTACTAGGATGCTATTTTCCAGTTATTACATGAGGACTCTAAGTTCTATTCAATATATATTTTAATTCTTGCTGGGCCTCCCAGGCTTGGAATATCAAGGTGATACAGAAGATGTGTTATACACTTCAATAACTACATCAGAAAGTGCAAAGTAGTCATGAAGTACAGATGAAGGGCTGTGGTCACTCAAAGGAAGGATTATTTTTTGAGAGGAATGAGAAGTTGATACGGTACTCTATGAATTTTATGATAAAATTTATTGAATACTAGACACAGGAAAATTCTGGTTCTAAAATGAGACTTTATAGTTGATTATGTATTTTTAGGAAAGCTTACTGTGTCTTCTGGCCTATTAGAGCATTGGCTCCTTGGCAGTAAGAATGATACGTTTTTATCTTTGTGTTTCTAGAACTTTATAGTTGATCGCTTATTATAATTTTTGAGAAATGGAATCAACTAGGAACCTAGAAATTTCTGTACAAAATCAGACAAGCATTTCATGTCGTGCTGTGTTCTAAATAGGTGTTGCCTGCTATACCATGACCTTCCAAACATTAAAAGTATGCATAGCATATCCTTAGGTTTCATAAATAGCCAGTGAAATTTTTATTTCAGCGATGGTGATTCAGAGGGTTGGAGAACAAATATATTCCTTCAAAATAAAATTTTGTAGGAATAGAAGTAAAATGTGTCCTGGGAGTCGGTAGCAGAGAATCTTCACATTTTTCCCACGAAATTCAATAATAATGTTTTTATTAAAAATGGAACTATGTGTTTTACACTTTGGAATCAGGTAATTTTATGATCTTATCAAATGCTCTTTGTAAAAGTGTTGTACTTATAGTACTTGTAGTAAAATTTATGTGTTTATGTAGTAACTATCCATAATCGAAACTCAAAATAGAATGCTATGTGCATTTGGCAAAGATTGGATTTTGAGTATAGTCTTAAGAGTATTACAGCCCAAGCCTGAGGAAGGACTTTGACTATTCAAGGTGCAGGGGACTAGGTGATTACTTCCCTTTGAATGCTCTTTCCAGCACATATAGTTAGAAATAAAATTCCTATGGTAAAAGAATAGAACGTTTAGCGTCCTCTGTTGCTATTCATCATTTTTGAGCTATTCATTATGTCAAGGATTTCTATAAATTTTGTCTATTTACAGTTGACTAATGAACAGCGATGGGTTTGAACTGCACAGGTTCACTTATTATGCAGGGTTTTTTCCAGTAAATATATTCGAGAAACTTTTGGAGATTTGTGATAATTTATAAAAACAGATGAACTACATAGCTTAGAAATATATTTTTTAAGTTATATCAGGAATGCATAAAATGTATTGAGATATACTAGTCTGTTTCATCATTTACTATCATAAAATATACACAAATCTATTATTAAAAGTTAAAATTTATTAAAACTTACACAGACACTTGCAGGCCGTACATGGCACCATTCAGTCAAGAGAAATGTAAGCAAATGTAAGGTACAGTATTAAGTTATAACTGCGTAAAATTAACTGGAGTACGTATAGTACATACTATAGTACACATAGCACATACTGTATTCAACTGTTTCATGTAATAGCGTGACTTTCTCTGCTGCTTTCCAGTATCACTAATGGCACTTCGTATCGGTCCCGTGGTGTTATTCGGGGTTTATGGTATTGCACTAAACACAATGCAAAATATTCAACTCATATGTATATACTATACTATATGTACTACAGTTAATACTTTCATAGCTACCTCCTGTTGCTATTTGTGGTGAGTTCAAGCATTCTGAATATCCACTTAAGAAGCAGTACGATGGGCTTGGCACCCATAGCACAGTGGTTACAGTGCCAGCCGCATACACCAAGGATGTCGGGTTCAAACCCAGCCCAGGCCAGCTAACCAACAGTGACAACTGCAACAAAAAATAGCTGGGTATTGTGGTGGGCGCCTGTAGGCCCACCTACTTGAGAGACTGAGACAGGAGAATCACTTGAGCCCAGGAATTTGAGGTTGCTGTGAGCTGTGACGCCACAGCACTCTACCAAGGGGAACATAGTGAGACTCTGTCTCAAAAAAAAAAAAAAATCATCATCTGTATGATGTTGGTCATCTCCATGTGAGGAGCAGGCCATCTTTCCAATAAATTTCATATTGCAGGAAAAAGTGATTTCTTATTGCTGTGAGTATTTTGCATTGTGTTTAGTGCAATACCATAAACCGTAAATAACAGTGTGGGACCGGTGCAGAGTGCCACTAGTGATGCTGGAAAGAAGCAGAGAAAAGTCACGATAATTACAAGGAACAGTTGAATTGCTTGTTGTATACCATAGGTGGGGGTCTGCAGCTGCAGTTGCCTGCCATGGCAGTCACATGATTCATCCTGTAAATAAATGATTAAACTTTTGGTATCAATAAGTATAGTACAGTAAGTACTATTAATGTATTTAAGATTTTCTTAATATTTTCTATAGTTTGCTTTATTGTGAGAGTAGAGTATAAAATAAATACACAGAATATGTGTGTTAACTGACTGTCATTGGCAAGGCTTCTGGTCAACAGTAGGTTATTTGTAAAATTTCTGGGGAGTCAAAAGTTATATGTGGATTTTCAGCTGCGTGGGGGATGGTTTAAGAGTTAAGTGCATAGGCTCAGCGCCTGTGGCTCAATCGGCTAAGGCGCCAGCCACATACACATAAGGTGGCAGGTTCGAATCCCCAGCCCAGGCCCGCCAAACAACAATGATGGCTGCAACCAAAAAATGGTCGGGCATTGTGGCGGGTGCCTGTGGTCCCAGCTACTTGGGAGGCTGAGGCGGGAGACTCGCTTGAGCCCAGGAGATGGAGGTTGCTGTGAGCTGTGATGCCATGGCACTCTACCCAGGGGGATAGCTTGAGGCTCCGTCTCAAAAAAA
>CAUYQV010023761.1:0-67363 GCA_963574575.1 Galagoides demidoff | reverse complement strand
TTTAATTTTCACTTCTATAATAACTAATGAATTTGAGTATCCTTTCTCAAATTCATTGGCAATTTTTTGAAATTTTATTTCTGGTTAATGGGAGGATACAATTAGGTGTATCCTAAATATTACATTTGTTGGGTAGAGTTCCTCTTGTGGGTGTGTCTTTCACCCAGAGGTGTGCCATACACCCTTACAGTGCCCATTAGGGGGGAGCCCACCAACCCCTCTCCCCACCCTGCTCTTGTTCCTTTTCTCCCCAACTTGAATTGAATTGAGTGACTCACTTTTGTGGATGTGTTTTAGATCATCCACTGGCTGTGTATTTGTACTGAGTACATTGGACACTCGCCTTTGCATTCTGTTATACTTTTCTAAGAAGAATATGTTTCAACTCCATCTGGGTTAATACAGAAGATGTAAAGCTTCCACCTTTTTTATCACTGAATAATTTATTAGCTATTTTGATCTTTCTTTTGCAAAGTGACTGTTCACAATTTATTTTTCATTTTTCTATTCAAATGTCTTTTTCTTAATGACTCCCATGATGTCCTTATTTAATTTAGAGTTATATTCTTTATCACTTAAATGTATCATGAAGCACTCTCATTCCAAAGTTTGCTTTTTATCCGTATGATGGAATGTGTTGATTTATAGAAATCCTTATGTTTTCATAATGTCTGGTTTATGCAACTTTTCTTTTATGGCTACTTTTGTAGCCACAAAATATGCTTATTCCAAGAACATAAAGTTGATGTCCTCTAAATGTTTTGCTATTTTAATTTTCATATTTAGATCTGAAATAACATTGAAACACTGTTTTTAAAGAAAGGAATATTCTATTTCTTTTATGTAGTACCTCAAGTTTATAAACACACACACACACACAAATATTCACATGCCCCAATACTCTTGGCAAAGTGTTTTACAGCTTTGTAAATCTAATTTGTTCCTTATAACAAGCACCTCCTTCTTAAGCATGAGTTCTGTATAAGAAATAAAAATAAGCCTTCCCCACAGGTCTTTTGTAAGAAGCATCAGTGAAATCTGTCTCACTAAGAATTCCAATTAAATATAACCTAACATGAAAAACAACACAATATTGCCATAATGTCTTGAAGTTGTTCATGTAATTTAAAATTAGCTAAAATTACTTCTTTTAACCAACCTGCCACTTTTACATATTGAAATGTCCATAAAGTACTTAACAAAAAAGGTAATGGTTTAATTTCTTTGAACCTGTTGATACATTCCTGTTATAAAAGCAAAAGTATTTTGATCTTACCCTTCATATCGTAAGAAAATTTGTGTAATTTAAAATATAACCTAGTATTTTATATAGATTCATACTTTCTGGAGTACTTAAGAGTGAAAATAAGGAAGGGGCATTGGGGGTAATATAACAATAGCTCTTCCCATAAGAGAGAAATATTTTCTGTATCAATTGCATACATACCTGTGTATGAACATATGTGTATATGATGTATATACATATACACAAACACATGTACATTTTTATAAAAGAGATGGCCAACACATGAGGATATTTTGTGAAATACTGCATGAATATTTTGTAATGAAATGTATATTTAGCTACAACTTCCCATTTCCCCGTGTATGATGATTCAGGGATATCCTGGATATCTGTGCTTACCTACGTATATAGCCAGAAACTTTCTTAAAGTTATTATTTCTTAAATCATCAAATCACATTTTTTATATTACTACTCCTGGGAAGAGAATCAGCAGATAAAACAATCGTAGTGGAACTTATGTGAGCTTGCTTATCAGGGCACTTCCGATAAAGAGAAATTAAGGACTAATTTGAGAAACATCATTATCTATTAGTGTCATTAGCTTTAATTTATTTCCTTTCTTTTTTAGGCAAGCAAATGTCAAGTGGCCCTAATTACATGATAAAATAGAAATTCTGATTCTAAACAGTGACCATTCAAAAGTGCGCCATTGTTCCTGAGTCCTGCTGTCTCTTTCCTCTAGTAAAATCTTTCCTTTTGGCCCACCTGCGGTCCATAAATTCATTCTTTGATTCCTGAGACCAGGGACTGCACAGAAATTCCAGTAACAATTCCTTGGAGAATTTCAACTTAAGCAAATTGGAGGAAAGCCTCTAAAGCTGGTTCTTCAGAAAGCCACATACATGTTCAAACACCCACAATTATTTGAGAATAAGATCCACTGTGCTCATTTCAGTACCAAGAAGTATACCAGTAAGATGGAAGCTTTAAAATCATACAGTAAAAATAATTCCAATTTACAATGCAATACTCTGCCTGATAAAAGCAAATTAATCAAATTCTAACATTTAAGCATTTGAATTAGGATCGCACGTTCTAATACCTTTAGGAAGATTTAACTTTCCTACACCCTTGTTTTATAAGGCAAAAAAACAAAACAAAACAAAACTCACACAATTATTAAAATATTATGGGAGAAAATTAATGTGGATAAATTCATAGGAAAACAAATTTTTGGCAGATGAATAGAATATGGTTTGTGAAGATTTACAAAAGAACCCAAACCTCAATTTTTTCTTTGTTCCCTTTGTGAATTAGCAGGTGGGAAGCCAAAGTGTCTCTGTGCCTTCCCAGCTCTTGTTCTCTTTCTTCCTTTTAAATCATTCGAGTCCCCATTTACGTTGTTCTAACAACACACAAATACTTTACTACTAATTTACATTTTAGTCTCTCAAATACCTATAAAGTGAAAAGCAGTTCCATGATCATGACATTTTATTAGCTGAGCTAAGTATAATTTAGAACTAATATAGGAAAAATTTGTCCCTTCCCTCCATTTCCTGACAAAGCAGGGTGGGTAGTATATTAACATAAGGAGTCTGTGAAGTGCTCAACAATGTCTAATATGTATCCTGTCACATGTAAAATTTTACTGATTTTTGATGTTGAAATTAGAAAGTGACATTTATTTGAATACATGTTGGTTTTGATATGTGTAATGTGTAGTAAAATACACTTTGACGTAATCTCCACCATGTCTTCTCAGAAGTGTGAGACTCAATGTTATATATATGTAGTATATTAAATATATTACATATTTAGTATATTAATATTAAAGTAATATTTCTTGAATAGTATAGTTAATGAACATCTATTACCAACAAATAAATACTGAGGCTTAAAGCTGTTATTTTTAGGCTTTATGTTAACAAAGAACAAAAGGGGGATAATGGGACAGTGCCTGTGGCTCAAAGGAGGACGCCAACCCCATACGCCGGAGGTGGTGGGTTCAA
This sequence comes from Galagoides demidoff, assembly GCA_963574575.1. Classification (NCBI taxonomy): domain Eukaryota; kingdom Metazoa; phylum Chordata; class Mammalia; order Primates; family Galagidae; genus Galagoides; species Galagoides demidoff. The sequence goes on along the minus strand of CAUYQV010023761.1, from coordinate 64,104 downwards.
ACCCAGCCACCGCCAAAAACTGCAAAAAAAAAAAGTGAGATAATGCATTTAAAATTTTTTTCATGTTTTTACACCTATAATCCTAGCACTTTGGGAGGCGCAGTTGATTAGATCACATGAGGCCAAGAGTTCCAGCCCAGCCTGAGCAAGAATGAAAACCTATTTGGTTTGTAGCTATCATTTTCCTCTAATATTAGGGCATTTATATTATAAAGAACTTTTCCTCAAAACATTGAAAAAATGACTTGTAAATTATGGTTCTTTCTTCCTGTTGTATCAGGAATATTGCCTTTGTTGTGACTACAAATAATTTCTTGAAACAAAAGTCTGTTAAGCCAGTCTAGGTTATGAATAGTGAGAGTGATATATTTGGACTTCAAAGTTTTAAACTAAAGTCTTGTGTAATGTGGATATTTACAGGAAGGAAATGTTTACTTTGTGTTAAAAGTTGAATTTTACCACAAGCAATTTGAAATCCTCATGTTCTGGCTCATTTTTGTGTAAAATGCTTTTAAATATATCACAGCAGTCTACCGACCTACAAAAACAAGTGAATGACTTCTCTGTAGCAAAATTAATTTAATTATGATAATATGACTGTAAATTATTTACGTTATATAATCTTATCTAATCTTATCAAATCTTATATAATTTGAACCCATAACCTATGAATTAAATTTGTTTTTTCAAGAACTCATAGCATAAAACAAAGAAAAAAATAGAATCGTCTGCTGCGGTCCCTGTCACCTGTAATCCAGCACTTTGGGAGGCTGAGGTAGGAGGATAGCTTGAGCCTAGGAGTTCAAGACTAATTCGAGCCAGAGCAAGACCCTGTCCCCACAAAACGTGGGAGAATTAGGTGAACACAGTGGTGCACATTGGTAGTCTTACCTACTTGGGAGGCTGAGGCAGGAGATAACTTAAGCTGAAGAGTTTGAGGTTACAGTGACCTATGATGGCAGCTCTGCCCTCTGCCCTCTTCCCAGGGTGAAAGAACAAGACTCTGTTTCCAATACAAAGACTATCGATCTTTTCACTACATTTAATAGACCACGTGCTACACAATCTTAGATGCATGTTTTAGAGTGATTCCCTGGGTAAGAAGACCTATCTAGCAAAAAGATAAATATTGTCAATTGTTAATTATGAACAAACCTACCTTGATTACTTTTAATTATTGTGTTCTTTAATCTACAGAAATACATACATTTCTAGTTTTAAATTTGGTATTTACAAAAGCATGAAAACTTTATCCACCAATGACCACAACTTAAGTACAGTCCTTTTAAATATTCTTTTTTTTTTTTTCTTTTGCAGTTTTTGGCTAAGGCTGGGTTTGAACCCGCCACCTCCAGTATATAGGGCCGGTGCCCTACTCCTTTGAGCCACAGGGGCTGCCTCTTTTAAATATTCTTTAATCACTTGGACAGAATTTTCCACTGAAAGCTTGGCATACTGAAAGGAAAATTTATAAGGCTCTAAGTTTTGAGTGTTAGCAGAAGCATTCAGACTAAACACAGGAACATGTTTAAGAATACAAAGAATCTACAGAAATATTTATTATAGCCACATAGATAGGAACATTTGCTTGAAAATTTCAAAATTTTCAATTATTTTGATGTCTAGAATCTCTTCTTTATGGATGGAATTAACTTGTGTAACGTTTAAGGTAAATTAGTGTATCTCAAGCATGAGAATTACAGAGAAACAGAAATAAAACCCAACATCTTTCTAAGATGTTTGCTTTATGTTTTAAGTATTTTCATAATTTTTTTTGCCAGTATCCATTGCTCTTATTAAATTCAATGCTCATATATAAAGTAAACGTGATGAAATTATGTCTGATGTTTTGTTTTTATTTTAAAAATATGACATCTTTATAGTCTATTACATTTCAAAGGTAATTATACAATACCTGAAACATAAGAGTCTAAGTTTGAGCCTACTTCTTATTTTTCAAATAATTTTTACTAATCCTATTTGAATTAGGAAATGCCTCTTTATTGACTGATATAATGTATTTAATACATCAAATTACCAAGAATGCATCAATACAAGATAGTACAGACCATAAAAGAGAAAGTTATTAAATTATAATAAAAGGCAAAAAGCACACTCACTAATAACATTAACCAAAATATAATCTTTTAACAATTCTGTCTGAGAACATTTATAAAAGTTGAAATTTTAAATAAAATAGTAAGGTCAGCATCCCTAGCTTCCTGTGTGAGGAATCCAAGAATCCAGAGCAAAACAGGAACTCAGTGCACCTAGAGATCATTAGCTTGGATTCCTATCCAAGAAAAAAATAGTATTTCTCAACTTGAATTCTACAAAGAAATTGAAATACATATACATACATGTAATACTTACATATATTGTTAGATACACATATACAACAATATTTAAAACATAAAAGTGATGTGTAATTACTTATATCCTGGAATATATGTCTTCATATGTATTGCAGATATAATAGTGTATAAGTACAACTTACACCACAGTAAATACAGTTACTAATAGTGTTCTGAGCCCCTTTTCTGAGTAAAATAAATAGCCTTTCCTTTTCATCTTGAATTTCATAAAGATCCTCTTGGCATCTGCATCATGTAGCACTGGAGGCAAGAAATGATTATTCCTGTCTGACTCGATCTGTTCATCTGCGTTTCCTCAAATATATCTGGTATAAATCTTATGTGTGGGCACTTCTGTGAATATTTTAATAGTGGAACATTAATTTCCAGGATTGTGAGCCTTGACTTTCCAATGAAATTGAGTTTTCTGTTTATTCCCATAAGAAGATTTTTATATTTCATGGTATTCCACAAGCTATTCTTTAAAGGGATATATTCTTTCCATTTATCTATCCTGGTTTTTAAAAGGTAGTTAATCTAAATTTTTTGGATGCAATTTGAGAGATGAAATGATTTGATAGTGTAAGACCTAACCTTCAATTCAAAACAAGTCAAATGTCATCTACCCTTCAAATGAGAACATAAATTCAATTATGTGGAATGTTTTCCTTTAAGTTCATATTTAGTATGCATTGTGATGACCTGAAAACATTCTTAGGAATTGCTTCTTTGGATCACAAATAATTTGTGCACACACACACACAGGCATACACGTACACAATGGGCACACGTGCAGACACACACTATTGTGCCATTTTGTTTTAGCGCAACATACAAATTTATTTTGAAACGACTTCTTGGATTAGAGAAAAAATCCATTATTGCCACCATATAATTTTATTAATACAGAGTAATACATTTTTTTTTATTTTTAGCACCTTAAGCAACCCACAGTATCTACCCATAGAGGTGACCTTCAGTGCACAAGGTCAAATTCACCTGCCAGAAAGACAGTCTGAATGACCAGCGGTGTCTTCTCACCCACATATGTCAAGACATTAAATATGTCTGATCTAAGGACAGAAAAACTCTTTATTTACTTTGGAAACAGTAGTCACACATTTTCAGGGTGGAGACTTTAGATAATATCAGTGTAATTTTGCGAATATTGATAGGTAATTTACGATGTACAATTTACTAGGAATTGACCAAAAAGATACCCACAAAAATGTTAGAGATAATTTATTGGTCAGCCATTATTTTTCCATTTCCATATATAAGAAGATCCCTTAAGAGTGACAATCATCAGCTATTAACATCAAACGGTCTAGCTTCCTATTGCTACTCACATAGTTGTTTCTGTGAGTTTGTTTCCAGAGGCAAGTTTTAGCTTGGCAGATCCATGACTGCATCCAAAAACAGTTACCTCAGAACATGAACATCATGACTACCGTTCCCATCTCAAGTGAAAACCAAAGCTATCTCTCAAATGCAACCAGAAAGATTGTAAACTTTTTATAATGTTAAATTGAAACATAAACCCATAGCTACGTAACTGAAAAATACTCTCATCAAATGCATGTTGATGGGAGTTTTGCATCAGATAGGTCACCTGAGGAGACGGAATAGTTGTAAACTTGATATTTTAAATTTAATAGTGTGTCCTCATATGCAAGAAGCTACAGTGAATAGAATAGAGGACCTGGTGCTAAGCCTCAATGGTGAATAGTATAATGATCTTTTTCAAATGTCAAATGTAAATTGCTGAAAACGAATTTCTGACAGAGAAATTTACAGGCCTTTGTCAACCACTGAAGCAAGGGGAAATGCACAGATCTGGTAGCAAACAGCAGAAGTAAAGATAATGCAGTTTGGGTGAAGATTTTGGAACAGTCACATAATCTTGTCATTAAATATTCTTTTACTTCTACCTTTTTTAAGCTGTCAGTTTTCTAAGAAAATTTTTTCAGCAAAGAAATGTTTGGGTTTCATGCTTCAATGGCATTTAATATTCTTGTTAAAAATGAAAATGGCAGCTTGCTAAATTCAAAGAAGAAAATTCTCCTCTGTTAAAAGCCTTAAGATATTTTAAAGAAGGAAGATCAATTTAAATTACTTCCACTCTGAAAAATGCTTTTCATATTGGTGGCATACTCAGCTTCTTGTATGGAGGGGATTGAGAAGACATAATCACCCAGCAAGTTCTGTGAACGCAGGGCCCGATTCTAGTAGATAACGTCAATTATTTTTGTTTTTTCTTGTTTAAGGGACAACGCTAGTTTTTAAGGTGATTGTGAGGGGAGAAACAAAAGTCTTCATTTTCCAGGAGGAAAAAAACAACAATCATATTGAATTTAAATGTTTCTAGTGTGTTTCTTCCTCACATTAGATCCTATACCATGGCTTGCAGAAATTATAAACTACTTTTACCTTCTTTTATCCAGATTAATATGAGAGTACAAAGGCTGTATAATTTACATGTGGAAGGTAAAAGTCAGGGTTGTACCTGTCCCCCCAGGGAGCATGCCATGGAACCATGAGTGGTACCCACTGGGTGGGAAGCTGCTGGCCCCCCTCCATTCCCCATTTATTGAATTTAATTGCGATTTCCTCTCACATGGGTCTGTGAGTTTTAATCTTCTAGTTTCAAATTGGTATTCAGTATACTTAATGATTGTTTTTCCAATCAGGTGATGCTTTGCTTAGGAGAATGTTTGCCAATTCCATTCAGGTTGCAAAATCCCCATCATTTTGTGGCTGAATAGCAATCCACGGTATAATATACCAGTTTATTAGTCCCCTCAGGTGTTGATGGGCACTTGGGCCGTTTCTACATCTTTGTGATGGTGAACTGAGCTGCTGTGAACATGCACGTACAAGGTCCTTATGGTAAAAAGTATTCTTTTGTTTGTTTATTTCAGTAAATTTCTAGTAGCAGATTGTGGGATAAATGATAGGTCTACTTTTAGTTCTGTGAGGACTCCTCACACTTCTCTCCATAGAGGCTGCACCAGTTCACAGCCCCATCAACGGTGCGTGGGTGTTCCCTTCTCTCCGCACCCACCCCAGCACCTACTGCTTTGGGACCTTGTCACGTGGACCTTTCCTACTGGGGTTAGGTGATACCTCAAAGTCATTTTGATTTGCATGTCTCTGACAATTAGGAATGATGAGCATTTTTAAATGTGTTTTTTTGACCATTCTTCTGTTCTCATGAGAAAATTTTCTATTTATGTCTTTTGCCTAATTTTTGTTGATAAGCTTAAGTTCACTACAGATTCTGCTGATGAGTCCTTTGCCCGGTTCACAGCATGCAAATATCTTCTCCCACTCTAAAGGGTGTGTTTTCAGCTTTGTGGATTATAGAACTTAATAAATTTCGGATGCCTTTGAGTCATCCAAGAGCCTTTGGACAGAAGTGTAGAGCTAAGTGAGATCTAGACTGATTTTATTTTATTTTAATTTTTCCATTTGTTTGGTCATTTATTTATTAGACTTGCTATCTTGCCCACTCAGGTCTTGAATTCCTGGACTCAAGGCAGCCTCCTGCCTCAGCCTCCTGAACAGCTGGGATTATAGACTCAAGCCACCATATCCTTCCTAGACTAAAAATTAAAACTGTTAAGTCTAAAGGTAAAATGAGTGTTGAGTATACCTGAAATAGACTTGGAAGGCAGCCTAGAAGTGTACTGAAAAGAATTACAATTTGTTTTGGTCAGGTAGAGGAAGATGAGCTGGGTACCAAGGAGTTGCAGATGCTACAATTATGTTGTGCTATTGAAGATGGTAAGTGCTTCAAGGGAGGGGTGGTCAGTAGCCAGTGCTCCTAAGAAGTCATGTGAAATAAGTCTGAAAAATATACATTGGGTTTAGTGATGTCATGGTGGTCAGTTACTATAACAAGATACGTTTCTTTTTGAGGAACAGGGTCAGATGCCAGACTGGAATAGGGTAGATGTGTTACACGATGAAGACAAAGAATGAGTGGGTCTACAATTCTCTTTCAAAGAGTTTGACTTGGGGTTGAGAGGGACTACACTTTGTTTGTTGGGGGTGTTATTTGTTTGTTTAGGTGAAAGACATGAGGTGTTTCAAAGACAATGGGAAATATTTTTTGAGAGAGGTTGACTATGTGAGAAGACAATCAGGTACAAGAATCAGCTTTTTCATTTATGATGGAGCTTATTAGACATCTGGACTTTCTGTTTCTAGTTACCATGGCTTTTTTAGTTACCAGTTTTATTTTTCTTTTGAAGAACTTATTGTTTTGTTAATCTTCTGAATGATTTCTCATTTCATTTAGTTCTGATTTGATTTTGGTTATTTCTTTTCTTCTACTGGGTCTGGGATTGGATTTCTCTTCCCTTTACGGTTCTTTGAGATGGATAATTAGATTTGTTGACTCCTGCTCTTTTGATTTCTAGATATTTGCATTTAATGCAATACATTTCCCTCCTGTGACTGCCTATGCAGTATCCCAGAGGGTGTGACAGCCTGTCGTTTCATTGTCAAGTTGTTCCAGGAATCTAAAGAATTTCTGAATTATCTCCTCTTTGACCGAACTACTGGTTAACAGTATGCTCCCAGGACAGGGGAGATGAGTGAGGACGAATGTCTCGTTGGCTTTGAGTTCTTTTATTCCACTGTGGTCCATAAATCTACAAGGTATAATTTCTATTCTTTTGAAATTGCTGAAGCTTTATTTGTGTCCTGGAATGTGGTTGCTCTTATGGAATGATTTATGAGCTGATGAGAGGAAGGCATGTTCATTAGCAGTGGTATAAAGTGTTCTGTATATGCCTGTTACACCCGTTTATTCTAGAGTTGTGTTTGAGTCCATCATCTCTTCATTCAATGTGTAACTGGCAGGTCTGTCTCCTTCTGTCAGTGGGGTGTTGAAGTCCCCAGGTGCCTCGGTGCTGCTGGTTATCATATTGTTCAGAAGCTATCGTAAGCTTTGTCCTTTAGTTTCAGGGTGTCCTCACTTGCTGGGGGCCCATTGTGGTGGTCTGTGTAGGGCTCTGTTAGGAGCAGTACCTGCTGGGATGATCTTGTAGGAGCAAATATCTTTAACGTTTAGTTGTTGGGAAAAGATCTAATTTCTCCATCAAATTTGAAACTTAGTTTTGCAGGGTACTGAATCCTAGATGGGCAGTTGTTTTGTGTGAGAAGATTGAGGATGGAAGTCCACCCTCTTCTGACATGTGAAATTTCAGCTGAAAAGTCAGCTGACATGCTGCAGGTGATACAGGACAGGTGGCGCCCCAGCCAGCTCAGCTGAGCGGGGCTGGAGGACCCTCCGCCTCCACCTTGGCAGTGTTGGTGCCGCTGCAGCCGCGGGAGGAACCAGCGGGCTGGAGAGTAGGCAAGGAGGGGGGAGCCTCCCTCAGGGGAGAAGCCTCCCTCCCCCACCAGAGGCTCCAGTAGCCAAAGGGACCAGACAACCTCTGGGGAGACACCAGCACCTTTGTGTCTCCTTCCCTTTACACTTATGACTAAACAGGAGCCCCCATTTCCTATGCCTAGGTCAATATCACGTAAGTTTCCTGGGCCTCAATTCCATGAATGGACCGTGTCCATTCATTAGTACATTCATTCACCTTCCCCCCAGCAGAAGAGACTGTGTCCATTCATTTCTTGGCCTCATCTAATAGAAGGAACCCATTCACCTATATATACCACTAAACTGAGAGAGACAGAGGAGAGAAAAATGGAGAGCGCCTTTCTCTCCCTACCAGAAACTTTAGTGTTTTTGTATTCTTTTCTGTAAATAAATTCTGTCTTGCTACTGATCTGTGGTCTGAGGATTTATTCTTCAAATCACCAAGACTAAGAACCTGAAAGTCCGGTATCAGATTTGGTGAGCCAGCCAGGAGACAAGACACAATTCGGTATCAAAGGGTTTGCCCTTATGGGTGTGAGTTGCTTGCAGAATTCTGGCTGCTTGCAGAATTCTACTTTCATTTTTACTTTGGCCAAGCAGAAAATTACAATATGTCTAGGAGAGGCTTTGTTTGCTAGGAGTTGGCCCAGGGTTTGATATCCCTCTAGTGAATGTCTGAATCTAGGCTGATATTAGAGAGATTGGCAGCTCTAATTTCCTTGATTAGGGCTCCCTTGCTTTTCTGACTCTGCTTCTCCCTTGGAGAGATCTCTGGTTGCCTGTTGCTGTGCTCCGTGTAGCCGCTTCATTCTCTGAGAGATTTCTCTGCTTTCACCCCCTTCTTTTCTGCCTCTTTACATGGAGTAGTTCAAGAGCCTGGTCTTCAAGCTCTAAGTCTTTCTTTTCCATGGCTTAATCTGTTACTGAAACTTTGTATTACATTTTGAAACTTTCTGAAGGGCTCTTTCTATTTCTAATTGTGCCTAGATCTTTGGAGAGTTTGTGCTGTTTTTCATTAAATTGTTAGGTCAATTTTTGGAATCCTTTTGTGTGTTATCCACTTTTCCTTCCATTGCCTACATTGTTTTTGCGTTTATAACCTGAATTCCCTTTCTGCCCTTTCCATAATTTCTTTGGAGTCAAGATCTTCTGAGGTGGCTACATTGTCATCTCTTATGGGAGAAGATCTCATCTGGTTTTTCAGGAAAGCAATGATTTTTTTTTTTTTTTTTTTTTTTTTTTTTGCAGTTTCCACCAGGGTCAGACATGAACCCAACACTCCCAGTATATGAGGCAGGTGCCGCCCAGAAAGCAATGATTTTTTTGTGGGTTCTTCCTCATGTGTGGTCCCTTCTTCTTTGACTCTGGACTTTGAAGCTAACATAGCCCTGAGGGGTGTCCAGCAGCATCTCTTCTGATGATGCTTTCTCCAGTTTTTGGTTCTTTTTCTCAGTCCCTTTGGGAACTTTTCTCTTGTTTTATCATCCTGTGGCCACCTGCAGGAGCCCAGCTACGCCATGAACCTACTTTTACTTTACTGTTAATAGACAGCACTGCTATTGCTATGTTAGCCTCCTGTTACCCTATTATTTACTAACACAACCACTGAAAGCCCTCAGGAAAATTAATGGACACTCACCTGTAGAAACTTGGTGATGGCCTCTAAAATTTACAAGGGAATTGAATGCCTTTTCAATATTCATAACTCATACCAACAGTTGTTAGGAAACTTAACTACATAACTATCTTGCATCAATTGGGAATTTGTGATTTATATATAAATATATTGTAAAGATTAGGTATATAATTATCTTGTATAAACTGGAGGCTACATTTTGGATACATTTTGCTGGATTATTGTAATTGAAACTGCAAGGGGGTTTTGGCCCCAGTCCAGATGCTCACCACACAAAGGTCCAATTATTGACTCAGTGAAGATTGACAAGGAAGATAGACCGTGGTTTGGGCTCTTTTTTAGATACAAAAGATGATTTGTTAGAGAATTAGAAAAAGTGACTCAAATCTGTCTCTTCAATAAATAGAAAAAGAGCTTATTAAAGAGAAAAAATTAACAGGGGGACTATGTTTATTTTGGCAGGTTGTATTGACATTAACCAGGGTCTAGGTCTAGCTCCCGGGGAGGACTAAGGGATGGTGGGTTTTGGAATTAGGAAATCTGGCAGGGGCCCTTGGCATCTCACCATCTGTATCTTGCAGAAAACCCACCATTTCTGGGAAACAACTTAAAAAGTTCAAGTAGTTTGTTATGGGAGAAGATTTTTACACAAAGGAAAAATATAAGGGTCATTGAAATTTGTTTGTGTAACTGGTTATCATTCCCTCCTTTTCAGCTCATTCCTTGGTCTTAGGGAGCTAGGACATCTGTATACTGGCCGTGTTCTGCTAAACTGTGACGTATTTGGGTTACAAGGAAGAAATAAATGTGGGGCCTGCCATTGAAATTTCTTAGAGTTTTCTGTCAGATGCTCTTGTCCATTCTCCATTGATACAGTAAAGTATATTCAGAGAAACCCCAACTTCTGTCGAGGATCCCTCCCAAGAAACACTGGCCCAATGTTCCAAGGTTGGAATGTCTATCCTAAAATTTTCTAGTCAGCCTGAGAAATCAGAGTGTTTATTTCATTCTAAAAAGTGAATGGTTTTTATTAGTAGTAAGATACAAATTATTTCAAGTATTCTGTTGTTTGTCCAAAAAGAAATGTTTCATTATTTTAAAACAAGATTTATCTTCAACCACTATGTGAAAAACTATCGAAGAACTGTTTAGGAGACTCAAAATAATGTATAATCATGTCAAATGGATTCTGTTCCTGAGAAACTCTTGCCTGAATTCTTCCTTTGCTGGTTACATTTTATTGTTAATTCTTCAGGTTATTTTAGGGTTGTCTTCCCAGGATAAGTGGCTTTTAGCGTTAGTGACAGATTGTTGCAGATGGAGAGGCAAATTATTGCCACAGTGTTGTTATCTCTTAATTGACCAGTAATAGGGGCTGTATCATCCTGTTTCTAGACACATGGCCTCTCCTGTGACCAGAATACAGTTATCACTGGCAGAACTGTCCGTACATAGAAAGTATCCAATTAACTTTCCATCCACTGTTGCCATAAATCCTCTCTTCTGACTAGATACTTCTGTTCCAGTACATCTTGGCGATAGTTTGGAGGTGGTGGGCAGGAAGCTGGGGTAAGAGGATGAAAAAAAAAAATAACAGAGTAGCCTCCATCCCTGCAGAGACTGGCCAGGCGCTTCAAGGCACCTGTGCTGAGTGGTAAAATTTGCCTTCACACTGCACAGAGGCTCAGGTTTCTTTCTAGATTTATAAAGCAAATAAAAGTAATGTTAGTTCTCCAGTGCAGTGGTGAGGCTGAACTTGCCAAACGATAGCCTTACTAAGACTCACTCTTTTCTCTTGCCTTGAGGCAGCGTCTCTTATCCATTTCTGAGACTTTATTCCTCAGGCCCATAAAAAGGAGCATTTTTATTAAATTAGTTAAAAGGCTCTTTACAGGGAGCTCTAGGAATATGGTTTTAAATTGCACATTCATGAAACTTTAATCTATTTTTCCAAAGCAGGACTGCAGTGGTAGAATACTTATGTAGAACTCGCCAGATCCCTCCACGGCAGTACCTGCTCGAAACTTGGTTTGCCAAAATGTTCACCTACGATTAACATGACCAATAATACACTATTTAAATTGACAATTACAAGCTATTGATGCATTTTCTGTGTCTACAATGTAATTTATCTGAGAAGGGGCAATAGCTCATCCACGCGTTGATGAAGCTCAAAGCTGGTTTTCTCCTGGAAGACACAATTGACCTTCCTCTTTCCCTAAGTCTTCAGATCAAATCATGAGATAAAATTACAGGTGATGAATCAGCTTCAGTCTGAAACATGGACAGCTATTTTTATGTACATTTGTGGTTTTGATAGAAACAGTGACACGATGTTAATGAAATGAAGAGCGAAATTGACTTATTTTATGCATATGGTAACTAAGAACCCATGAAAAAAATTATTTCCAGTAAATGCCCTGTCAGTTTGCCACCTAAGGGACTGCAACAAAGTGGTCAACACACAGAGGTTCATTATGTCCCCAGCTATATAAGGAAACAGCCCTACTTTGGTATCAAGATCACAGTACCAAAGTGATACTACAATCTTTTATCTGCCTAAATACACAAACCTAGGAATAAAACTATGGAAGACTAATTTCAGTAAGATCTGGGTGGCGTCTATGGCTCAAAGGAATAGGGAGCCAACCCCGTGTGCCAGAGGTGGTGGGTTCAAACCCAGCGCTGGCCAAAAACTGTATAAAGAAAAAAAAAAAAAACACATTCAGTAAGACATAAACTTTATAGGAAATGAATGTTAGATAAATCCAAACTGCTTTTTGAGTTGTGTTTTCAGCCAAGATGGTTTGTGATCTGATTGATGTGTTGTTCCAGAGGTGTCTGACCATTTTTACTTCCTCTGCCACCTGTTGGAAGCACAAGAGTTGTGTTGAGCTCTGAATTAAGTACACACACTGAAAATTTATTAGCAAAAAAAAAAAAAAAAAACAGTCCCTGCATACTCTTTGTGATATCTGACACCACAGATAAGCAAAAAAAGTTATCACAAAATCAGCCTGTGCCCCATGGGCCGCAGATTGTACACCCTTGAAAAAGATCTTTTTCCACAAGTAGTTTGGACTATAATAAAAAAAAAGAAACTTACACAGAACTTTAGTTAAAGGCACATTATGGTCACTGTGTGAAGAATGCTTTAATGAACGGAGATGATAGCAGCGAATGAATATTTAAGTCCTTTATTCAAGGTCCCTTGTAATAAAAATGTGCTATCTCTTCACAACTCTCATTCCTTAATCAAATAAAGATGGAAAACTTAAAAATTGTGGTACAATATACAGTTCTAATATAGTTGTTAAATTATAAGATATACAGTAAAAATGTATACAGCACAAGTACATGTTACTATAATAAATAATTGCTTTCATGGAAAATTAAGAATGAGTCTGATGATTTATGCGAACTAGAAAAGAAAAGTGAGATAACTAAGAGTGAAATAAAAAGAATGATTTATAGTGGGCAGGGCCTGTGGCTCAAAGGAGTAGGGCGCAGACATCTTATACCTGAGGTGGGGGGTTCAAATCCGACCCCAGCCAAAAACGGCAAAAAAAAAAAAAAGTAATAATAAATAAGAGTGATGTATAGTTATTTCCCTTACATGCTCAATTTCCATTTCAGAATCTAGTACAGAAATAATATACAGAAATACAAATTTGTTTTTCAAATTTTTGGAACCAAAAGTTTGATGATTAGCCTAAAGATGTCTTCCAAATTCCATTTTTTGGCATAAATTGCCCATTGAATATACAAAAAAAAAGTCTACATGAGTAATCAGTAACCCAAAGTAGCTATTTTACTACAAAATATAAAAATCCTCAGTGGGTCCAGCAACTTTTAAGACCATGCTATTCTCTAAGTAACATGGAATTGTGGCTAGGAAAAAGTCAACCTTTGGAACACTAGTATGAATTAGTGTGAATTTTTAAAAGTAGTTTTTGTGGTCAGTTTACTTTTTCAAATACAAACAACTGCAAAGAATTAACATTACTAGAATACAGTGAGTGGTAGGGAATAAGAATTAGTTTGTCTCTTTACAATTGGAGGAAAGCAAACTTTTTTCATATTTTTTCTTATTTTTCATGTGTAATACGGTGTTTACAGTAAATAAAAGTAACTCCCCAAATACGTGGCAGATCTGTCTGTCACAACTGAATGATTCCATACGTAGAATACCTAAAAAAGAAGAAAATATTTTGAAGTACAGCTGATGACATTTAGAGGTTTGTTTGTACACTGGTCTCTACTTTCTGTTGTAGTTTTTGTCAAGCTTGCAGGAATATTTTGTTGCAGGTACTTGTTAACATTCTTTGCTATAAATAATCATACCAGCAATTTTCACTCTATTTTTAGCAAGAAAATCTACTGAAGACTAGATGTTGTTTTGGAGGAAATTGGAATTTTCCAACTCTTATCAATGAGCAGGAGCCAGTGAAAGAGACAGGGGTGAACATGAAATATGGGATGCTTCAAACAGATCAGCAGAATAAACTGTATTATTGATTTTTAGGCTTTTTTTATTATCATTTTGGTCAGTTTATATGGTATTTTGAAACTCTGTTTTTGCTAATGCTATAAAAATTCACTTCAAGAGCATGATAGAAAGTCAGTAATACTTTAAGACTTTTATGACATTAGTAACTTTCATATGATATTAGAAATTCAATAAAGGACAGAAGAGTCCCTGATCCGATAGCAGAATTGCTAACAGAACACAGCACTTACCACGATGGCATGAAATATGCATTTTACTCGGATGCTTTAAAGCCTTCAATTTTTCATTTATAGTCCTTAGAGGGACCTTTCTTTCAGTGTTTTTTTTTAAACAATATATATGCAATAATGTGTAAAAGTTCACAAATAGTAAAACAGCAGGACATTGATTCTTGTAAAGGGAAGAAAAAGGTCATCTGAGAACTGGCCATGCTTCTGGGCTCATATCATAGATGATGCACGCAGCCGTAGAACACTTAAAAAAAAAAAAGAAAGAAAGAAAGAAACCAGTGAAAGTTGGTAAACTGAAGTTGTAGTAAGATCACATTTCGATGTTCGTATTAACTAACTGAAGCTCAGATGGAGAGTTGGAAAATAACTTAAAGTCTCAGCATCACTTGGTTAGTGGTCCCAACACGGCAGTCTGTGGTGCCCCTGGGCTTTGTGGATTAGGAAAGTGAGTCCCTCATACAGAAATCCTGTAGGGGGCGACAAATGGAATTATTTCCATTCCTATTAAATTAACAACGTTTTAAGTGCCTTATCCACACTAAGAGGCACACAAGTAATGTGACCTGAGGCAGGACACTAAACTTTCATTACGTGTTTTAGTGACCAGACCCTCAGGATGCAACATGTCATATTCTTTCCCATTCCTTCCTTCCTCAGACCTCTATGGCCCATTTACTTCATGCCTTCAACCAGGTACATTTCATGCGCTTGGGATCTAGTGTTGAATGAAACATGTCAAGAAATTAGGCATGTGAAAGATAATAAATTGCTTGATATACGTTCTGGGAAATCGGTCATAAAGCAGGTAGTGATAGCAGGTCATGAGTTGGGCGCTGTGGTCAGGGAAGACTTCTCTGAGGAGGTAACATTTGAGTGGAGGGTTGAAAAATGAGGAAGAACCATTTTTAAATTAGAGGAAAACAATCAAATACCCGAATAAGAAACCTAAAACTGAAATTATGGTTCCTGCTTGGAAGATATCATCTATAACGATGTCCAAATATATGTCTAGTTTTAGGATAGGTTAAATCCCTTCTTTATCAGAGCTCAGCACAAAAGGCAAGGAATGAGAGCCTGGAACATAGATTCCTGGAGAAGAAAGTTAGGCGAGAAACAAGCTGATTTATGCCACAAATCCAGGCATGAAAAGCCAGGGGTGCTGCTGAGCTCAGAGCACAGAGTGAGACAGAGAGGAGACGTGGTTTTTGAAGCTCGATGACCCCAAGCTTCTGCCTCTACCCATGAACACCAGGTAACCTCTCACTTCAGCCCGGTCTCCAGATTGCTCTCAGGAGAGGAGGGACCAAAACCAATAAGGAGTTTGTGCACCACGCATGGCTGAGGAAGGAGTGATGAATTGTAGTGAAAAGCCTGGCACCAAAAGAAATATCTACATGAGGAGAAGTGAAAAGTCACGTTAAAAAGGAACAAAGCTTTGAAAAAACTTAGGAAAAACTATTAAATATGACTACAATACATACAAAACTTTCCAAGAGAAGAGGAAACTTTTTTCATATTTTGAATATATATTTAAAAAAAAAAAAACCTCCCATGCACATTCCCTCAAAAACTAATGGATTCTACGCTGCTAAAAAAAAGGCAATAACAAACTAGCCACGGCAAAGACAAACCACCAGCAGCAGCAGTGATACCAAGAACTACAAAATTAACATATAAGATGCAGAATAATTGACATCTAACAAACAGTGGGACAAAAAGTAAATGGTAGAATCATGGGGTAAACTACATATTAAGCTCTGATAAAGAATGCCAATTCTCAGGAAACAGGAACAATATTGGAAATTATAAGTTGCCACATTTTAAATATCATGTAATTATGCGTCTTTACTAATAAATGAGAATTAAGTCTTACATGTCAGAAAATACAAGAAAATTTATTTTTTTCTCAGGAGAATATACTAAGATTTTTTAAACAGGAAATAATTGTAACATTAATATGGTACAGGGACCATGTAAGATGAGAAATCTTTTGAAAAGTCGACTACTCCACACAGAAGGACGAACATCTTAAGCTTTACATTTATTATGATGGCACATTAATTAAAACAAATGAATTGCGTGGGTAGAAAAAAATCAATGCAAGAATGAAAACAAGTAAAAAATTATAAGCACATAAAGAAGTTTGTTTCTGACAGAAATAATTTGGTAAGTGTGTCTTTAAGGCATGACAAGGCAATAGTGCATAAGTATATAAAATAAAGCAAAATGGAGTAATTGATCAATCTTCTGGAAAAATTCCTCATTAAATTTTTGAATGCAAATAATTTAAAATGGTTTATGCTAAACAAAACCAATAAAAGTCAAAAAGCAATTGAATAATGTATCAAATGTGTTGAAAATGATAAATAAATGCAAATGATTTCTAAGAAATAAACTAAAAAAGACATTGTAGGCTAACAAAAATATGATGTCTCACCACTGGCAAGATAAAAATTAAAACACTTCAGACTGTAGAAAAACTAAAAAAATTGAAGCTCATTTATGTATAAAAATGCTAAATATGTAGGTATTTGTGACATAAATAAGGCTTTATATGGATAAGACTTTTAAAATCATGTATTATGAAATATAAATTAAAAAACATATACAATAATGATGAAGGTAAGTCAGGATTAGGGTAAATGTATTAATTGTATTACATATAATGTGCCCATCTTTCTATTAGGCTTTGATGAATCAAAGAATTTTTTTATAATTTTTGGATTGTCTTAAACAAATAGAAGAGAATATTCTAAAAAAAACCACCATTGAATCAAAGAAGTAACAAAAACAAAAACTGGCATATATTTAAAATTATATATAATTAATAATGAGGTTATATGTATATTGATTATATTCTTCATAAAAAGGACAAAATATTTCTTCATAAAAAGAAACAAAAAATGAAACTTCATGATACATCCTTTGTAAGGGGCTACCCAAAACCGACAGGTGTGGAAAGGCTGACATGAAAGAGGAGAAAAAGGCTTTGACGTCTTTAAGCAAAAGAATTCGAAAGTCATATTCATATTATACAAATAGACTTGAAAATAATAAACATTGTTGATGGTAGATACATCTCATAATAATAATAATTTACTGAAGGATAAAAAAATCATAAGGAAGTATCTAACTTATTTTATAGCCTTAAAGTATATGAAGCGAAAATTTAAAGATTTTATTCATTTGTGAAAAAATTGATTGCCCTGAATCTACGATGGCTGATATTGTGTAATTCTCTATTTCTAAAAAGAATATGAATTTTAGTAGCAATATAAATGCTTTAAACTACAAAGAATACCACATTGACATATATGAAATACTACAAGGAAATCTATAGGATATGTGTTATTTTCAAAAATATAGTAAATATTTACCAAAAATTGACATTGTGCTAGGGCATAAAACAATTCTGCGTTCTAGGAACACACAGAAATAAAATTAACATTTTGAAAGTATCTTTTTTAAAAACCTGAATTTTCCTTCCCAATTGAACATAAAAAGCCATCACTCTCCAATCTCAAACCAAGAACAGAACTGAATAAATCTAACATCTTTTCCAAAATACATTAGAGAAGGGAGGTGATGGGGCAAACTGCTGCTCCCCAAAACTGGAGAGACAAGAGAGAGAATGTAACGGGGACAGAAGCTGCCAGAGCCAGTAACGTGGAAATGCTGAAGTACTAATTAGTAAATTTCTAGAGACTTAGTGTTATTTAGCGTCAGAGTTAAAGCCCTGGGGAAAAAGACTTAGTGTTCACCACCCCCCACCCTGCTTTTATGAGTTTCACCTCCAAGAGCTTCAGCAAGTTCTCTCAAGGTATTAAAAAATAAATAAAATAAAACAGATAAGACGTCCCGGGCTTTTAACAGGAAAAAGAAAAAAAGCAATGATTTTGAAATATATCTAGAGCATTTCACTGTTCATAATGACGATCTGCCCTGAAGTGAGATAATTTGTCACAGCCTGATCTGATCCAAGGAAAGGACAGTTAGCTCCAGCCATCTTTAGCCTTTTTATCTCATAAAAAAGGGTAGGAAATAGACTAACAGGTGCTCTTGAAGTTCATAGTCTAGGAACAATTGCCCACTAAAGAAGAGGAATATGTTAATCATGAGATTACTGTAGGTCTGCCTTCTTCAGTACCTTAAGATTATGGAAGAGGCTCGGTGCCTGTGGCTCAATAGGCTAAGGCGCCAGCCACGTACACCTAAGGTAGCGGGTTCGAATCCCCAGCCCGGGCCCACCAAACAACAATGATGGCTACAACCAAAAAAAAATGGCCAGGCGTTGTGGCGGGTGCCTGTGGTCCCAGCTACTTGGGAGGCGGAGGCAGGAGACTCGCTTGAGCCCAGGAGTTGGAGGTTGCTATGAGCTGTGATGCCATGGCACTCTACCCAGGGGGATAGCTTGAGTCTCTGTCTAAAAAAAAAAAAAAGATCACATATAAAAATGCTAGATTAAATTCATTGGTATAGCCATTGATTCAGCTTTCCTTTTCTACATTTGGTTCAATGGCTTTCCCCCTAGCACTTCTTTAAAAATTATAACTTTTTTGTAATGTATGCCCCCCAACCAACCAAACCCCACAAAGTTGCTACATGTATTTTTCTTTATTCCTGTCTTAAATGAGTAAGATTTAGCACAGTGGTGTTTAACTCTTCCTTTATGCTCATTTAAGTATCTCTTTTTTTTCTGTTGCGATATAGTTAAAACTCAGTTTGTATGTAATAAACTAATAATTTATAATAAACCAATGTAATTTATGTATAATAAGCTATAATAATCAAAGTCAGTATCCTTAAAATCTGTGTACTGCTTCAGTTTTATCAGGTCATTCCCTCATTCAACAAATGTAGTATGAATATCTGTGAAGTATTAGTATACTCTAGGCATTGGAGATCGTAGTAAAAAAGATAAGTCTCCGCCCCTGAAGACCTTATATTGAGTGGGAGGCAATAAACAAACAAGATAACTTTTGTAGATGCTATGCAAGAAATTAAGAAGGGTGGGCTCGGCGCCTGTGGCTCAATCGGCTAAGGCGCCAGCCACGTACACCTAAGGTGGCGGGTTCGAATCCCCAGCCCAGGCCCGCCAAACAGCAATAATGGCTGCAACCAAAAAATGGCTGGGCGTTGTGGCAGGCGCCTGTGGTCCCAGCTACGTGGGAGGCGGAGGCAGGAGACTCGCTTGAGCCCAGGAGTTGGAGGTTCTTATGAGCTGTGATGCCATGGCACTCTACCCAGGGGGCTCCGTCTCAAAAAAAAAAAAAAAATTAAGAAGGGTGATGTGTGGAAAGCATTAGAGGGTAGTTACTACTTTTGGTCTCTCTAAGGAGGTGACCTGTGAATGCAGAGAAGCAGAGGATGTAAATGACTACGGGTGCAGGAGGGGAGCCAGGGATTCTACGTAGAGAGAAAGGTGAATGCGAAGCTCTCAAGTGAGGACCAGAGATCTGCGGAAGCACAGTGGGCTGGAGATGATGAAAAAGGCAGTGTGAGATGAGCTAGAGGAGCAGGTGCAGCAGATAACCCAAGGCCTTGTTTTGTCATCATGGTGAGGAATTTGGTTTTGTTTTAAGGAGAGTTTTAAGCTGGGAAATGACATGACCTAATTGACACTGGCTGCTGAATGGATAGTGGATTCTTAGGAGACTAGAGGAGGAGCAGGGAAATCAGACGGTTATTGTGGGAGACGTTGGCTTGGCATTGAAGATAGAAAAAGAAATGAATAAATTTCGGCAGTAGGACCAACAGATTTATTGATAGATTAAATGAAGGAAAGGGTGAAATCAAAGATAGCTCTTGAATTTTATTGAATGAACAGCTGGGTGAATGAATATTGATGCCATTTGCATTTATTATAGTTAGGAGTAGGTTTGGGGAGGAATTGAGTTTTGTTTCAGACATATGAAGTTCAAAGAATTTATTATGTAAGTGGTGACTCATCGTATAAGTAGCATCATCAGTATGTAAATGGTCACAGGCCTACATGGTATATTATCCCAGGGAGGAAATAGTAAAGGTCCATAAGGAATAAACATTCATTTCCTATTTCAGCCCCTCCCCTCATGGACACAAACTTACAGGAAAGTGAATTTTCTTTTTTCTTTGGTTAAGTCAAGTCAAGACTTAATTTTATAAACAAAGGGGACTGAATTATTTTTATTTAAATATTCTGCTTAACTCATTTTAGTAAGAAATGAAATTTTTATTGTGTGTTGTATATTACTCCTTATTTAAATGGAACACATTTATTACAACTTAAGCCTGTGTTAACTGAATTATTCTTCAAATTTTAGTTGTACATTACTTTTGTAAATAATAAAACTATGAAAATACAGAAAGACTATTGTGGATTCTAGTTAAAAGCCTAGAAAGATAAATATAGTACTTTTTCTTTTATTCTTTGGGAACAGCTTTTTTGGATGCTTTAAATTAAAAAAATAACTTTTTTTGAGACAGAGTCTCAAGCTGGCACCTTGGGTAGAGTGCTGTGTCGTCACAGCTCACAGCAACCTCAGAGTCTTGGGCTTAAGTGATTCTCTTGCCTCAGCCTCCCAAGTAGCTGGGACTACGGGTGCCTGCCACAGCGCCGGGCTATTTTTTGGTTGTAGTTGTCATTATTCATTATTGTTTAGCTGGCCCAGGCTGGATTCGAACCCGCCAGTTCTGGTGTATGTGGCTGGCACCCTAGCTGCTGAGCTATAGGTGTCGAGCCATTCAAATGAAATTATTAATAATATTGCTTTTAAAACTAGTGTATTAAACTGGGCATGGTAGCTCATAGCTGTAATTCTAGCACTTGGAAGTCGAGGTGGGTGGATTGCTTGATATCAGTAGTTAGAGACCAGCCTGAGCAAGAGCAAGACCTTATCTCTACTAAAAATAGAAAAATGAGCCAGGTGTAGTGGCGTGTACCTGTAGTCCCTAAATGACTTGGGAGGCCGAGGCTGGAGGATCTCTTGAGCTCAAGAGACTGAAATTGCTGTGAGCTATGATGATACCAGGGCACTTCACCCAGGGCAACAGAGTGTGAGACCCAGTCTCAAGAAAACCCAAAGCAAACAAATAACAAAAAAAACCCTAGTATATTAATTTTATATTGTCATTTAGTTTTAGTTTCTTAATTTAGTTTCATTTGTTGAAGAATGCTTCTGCCTGGTTTCTTTATTTAATTTGTGAACTAATAGATAACAGTGTTTAAATTTTGTGGTCAAATTTTGGTGTTATTTGGAACAAGAGAGTCTTGGTATTTGAAAGAGCTCAGGTTCTAAGAAAATGTATAAACCTTATATATTTAATTTAGATAGAAAGTTGCCAGATTAAGATGATGGACTGAATGCCCATTTTTATTTCTCACTCCGCTGTTGCTAAGATCTTATTGAAGTTTTAGTGTCAAAAAACAACTAAAGGAAATAAATCTCTAAAAGTGCTGTAAAAATTGGCAGGGGTATAGATTTTCCAACTGGAAGATGAAAACTGGTGTGGTTATAGTGAATTACAAATAGAGAAATCCAAAGCCCAGGAGAAGTCAGCATTGCAGGTGGGAGCTGTTCCACTCTGCATTGTCGTGGAAGAGATATATCCATAAGATAGGGTCCTGTGAAAAAGGAATAACTCCTCACTTAGAGTTGACAAGGGTAAAAAGCAAGAGTGAATTGTTAAAGGAAGTAGTGAGCACTATTAAATAAAGATGATTTTGGAGCAGCTGAGCCAGCTGAACAGTCCCAATCCTTCAAATCCCCAGTACTTCCCATCCCACCTCCACACAGACAGCAGTTGTACCAAAAACATTTGTTCCCCAGGCTGAAACTTGAAGAATTAATCTCATGAACACAGAACTGCCTGCCTCAGTTGAGTTTGAGGATTTCAATATGATCCAGAACAATCTTTCCCTGAATTGGCATTCGTGTTCGTGTGGAAGAGAGGCAGACCAGACTGGCTACATCCTTAACAGCAGTACCAGCTGAAGTTAGTGTGGCTCAGCCGCTATGCAGAAGTTGTAGTTAGCCTCCCACAAGAGGGGAGAACCTTCTTAGGAAAATAGACCTGCCTGCAAGAAGCCCACGTAAACTCTGTATGTCGAACAGCTGAGTCCAACACTCATAAACTTGAAGGGACGAGATGTTCTTTAAAAGCTGCATCATGAAAGACAAGGAACAAGGTGAATAAACAAAAGATCTGACCCAAGAGGAAGTAGTAATATTTCTAGTAGCAGAGAAGAACAATAAAGCAAAGTTCTAATTAGCATCCTTTGAGATTCGTGAAGTTTCCTGAGAGGAAATAATGTTTGTAAAGTAGGATCCTATGAAAAAGGAATAAAGAAAAAAATTATCAGAAGTTTAAAACAAGGTTACCAAAAAAATTCCTAAAAAAGATTAAAGCATGATTAAGAAATAAAAATGAATGGAATAACTTGTTAGAGAAACTGAGTGAAATGTAAAATGGTGTATTTGGAGGTATCAGCCAGCTACTGAGGCAGTGAGAACAAGAGGGGCTCAGAGGGAGGGAGAAGCTTAGAGCTGTGGCACCTTCCACAGTAGTTTTTAGATGCAGGACTAGTCTGTTGTCTGTGGGCAGGGGGCTGAGAATCTAGGTTTATACAGATACAGGCGTCCTCAAACTACGGCCCGTGGGCCACATGCAGCCCGCCTAGGACGTTTATCCGGCCCACCGGCTATTTTTGCCTCCACTGCCTGTCCTGCTTAGCAGCCAGCTCATCCCGGGCCTGCAGTCCGACCCTCCAACAGTCTGAGCGACAGTGAACTGGCCCCCTGTTTAAAAAGTTTGAGGACCCCTGATATAGAGAAGAATTATATGAACAGTGTAGTTGCAGAAAAAAGTATGACTTGATTAAACACTATACATATGTTAAAAGGCAAATTAATGATAGAAAGGAACTTAAAAGACTATTGACAAAAACTGACAACAGACATTACATTTAGCGATGAATTCAAAAGCTTTCAACTTGGGCGGGTGTGGTGGCTCCTGTAATCCTAGCACTCTGGGAGGCCCAGGCGTTTGTATTGCTTGAGCTCCCAAGTTTGAGACCAGCCTGAACAAAAGCAAGACCCCGTCTCTACTCAAAATAGAAAAACTGAGGGAAGAGGATCGCTCAAGCCCAAGAGTTGGAGGTTGCTGTGAGCTGTGACGCCACAGCACTCTACCCAGGGTGAAAGCTTGAGACTCTGTCTCAAAAAAAAGCTTTCAACTTCAGATAAGGAACAAAGAAGATCCCTAGTTAGTATCAACACTTCTGTTCAGTAATGTAGTGGAAATTTTAGCTAGTGCAGTAAGCCCAGGAACAAAAAGAAAAGCCTTTACAAAAGGATGGTGAAGGAAGAACTAAAATGGGCACTATTTGCAGATGATGTGATGGTGTGCCTAGAAAAACCAAAAGAATCTACATACAGACTATGAGAATAAGTGCATTTAACAAAGTTGCAGGATACAAGGTCAGTATATAAAAGCCAACAGAATTTCTTTCTTCCAGTAACAAATAGAGTAACCTGTAAACATGTAGAAAAAAGTACAAGTGACAACCACAAAGTGAAACTACTTTATATCCACCAGAATGGTTACAAAGTCTAGAATGCTCATCCCTACTGGTAACAGTATAATTTGATGCAGTCTTTTTTGAGATTCATCAGAATCTGCTAAAGTCGACCATACCCTGTAACAAATCAGTCTTTTCCTAAGTATATTCTGAACAGAAATTCATACACAAGTTTACCAAAAATTTAGACAAGAAAGTTCACAGAAACACTGTTCATAATAGCTTAAATTAAAAACAAATGTCCATCCATAGAATGGATAAATGAATTGCAATGTATTTCTACAGTGGAGTGAATGAACCACAATCACATGAAAATATTACTATGAGTGAATCTCGCGGAGATAGTGTTATCAGACACAAAGGGGTACATACTGTATGGGGTTTTTTTTTAGTGTTTTTTTTTATGGTTTGGGATTCATTAAGTGTACAAAGAGTTAGGTTACACAGGTTGCACTTGTTAGGTAAAGTCCCTCTTATTGTGTCCCACTGCCAAGAGGTATGCCATACACTGTGACCCCCCCCTCCACCTTCCCACCTCCCCTCTCCTTGGTCCCTCATTCCCTTATCCCCTACCTTGTATTAAATCATCTACTACCTTCATATTGGAATTGAGTACCTTGGATTCTTGTTTCTCCTTTACTACTTTCTTGTGATGACTTTACTAAGAAGAATGACGTCAATCCAGGTTAACACAAAAGATGTAAAGTCTCCATCTGTTTTAATGGCTGAATCCATGGTATACATATACCACAGTTAGTTAATCCATTCCTGGGTTGGTGGGCATTTAGGTTGTTTTCCACATTTGGTGATAATAAATTGAGCTGTGATAAACAGTCTAGTGCAAATCCCCTTCTAATAAAATGATTTTTTTCTTCTTCTGGGTAAATGCCTAGTAATGAGATTGCAGGATCAAATGGGAGGTCTAATTTGAGTTCTTTGAGGATTCTCCATAGTTCCTTCCAAAAAGGTTGTATTAGTTTGCAGTCTTAACAGCTGTGTCACAGTGTTCCACATCCACGCCAGCATCTGCAGCTTTGCAACTTTGTGATGTGGGCCATTCTTACTGGGGTGAGGTGATATCTCGGGGGGGAGGGGGGTTTGATTTGTATTTCTCTGATGATTAGGGATGATGAGCATTTTTCATGTGTTTGTTAGCCATTCATCTGTCTTATTTAGAAAATGTTCTATTCATGTCTCTTGCCCAGTGATACATGGGATTGTTGGCTCTTTTTCTGTTGATTAATTTGAGTTCTCTGTAGATACTAGTTACCAATCTTTTGTCCAATTCATAATATGCATATATCTTTTCCCATTCTGAAGGTTACCTATTTGCTTTGGTTGTTGTCTCCTAAGCTGTATACATGCGATATAATTTTAACTTACACGAAGTTCAAAACAGTGATAGAGATCATGGTAGTAGATTTTTTTTTTTTTTTGTCCAGAGCCACCTCCGGTATATGGGGCCGGTGCCCTACTCCTTTGAGCCACAGGTGCCACCTAGTAGATTTTTTTGAAGTGGGGTTTGGGTGGCAGTAATTAGGTAGAGGCTCTAAACTCCAGTAGTTTGTATACTTTATGTATATTATACTTACACATTAAAATTTACATTATATGATTTAGGGACATTTTTCTTTTCTTTTTTTTTTTTTTTTTTGAGACAGAGTCTCACTATGTCTCCCTCGAAAGAGTACAGTGGCATCACAGCTCACAGCAACCTCAAACTCTTGGGCTTAAGCGATTCTCTTGCCTCAGCCTCCTAAGTAGCTGGGACTACAGGCACCTGCCACAACACCTGGCTATGCAATTCAGGGAGATTTTAAACACAGTATCCAGGTAATTCTCAACAGTTAGTGTTTTAAGTCACCAGATGGTAGAAGAGGACTATATCAGAAGAAAAGGAAAGCAAAGCTTTTCTTTCCCCTGTTGTGGGCTTTTCCAGTGCTGTTCTGCCCATCTTTTACAGATTAAGCTAAATCACAATAATGATAGTTCCTAGAGCGATAATTTCAACCCTATCAAACCCAGTATTCCTTTTTATATAAAATGTTATGTTTCTTTTATTACTAGTAAATGAAATTATAGATAAAAATACTGTAATTTACCCACACAGTTAAATCTTTTTAAAAAGTGTAATGTTGCCTCAGCGCCTGTGGCTCAAGTGGCTAAGGCTCTAGCCATATACACCTAAGGTGGCGGGTTCGAATTCAGCCCGGGCCTGCCAAACAACAATGATGGCTGCAACCAAAAAAAAAAAGAAAAAACAGCCGGGTGTTGTGGTGGGTACCTATGGTCCCAGCTACTTGGGAGGCTGAGGCAGGAGACTCGCGTGAGTCCAGGAGTGGGAGGTTGCTGTGAGCTGTGATGCAACGGCACTCTACCCAGGGGGACAGCTTGAGGCTTTGTCTCAAAAAAAACAAAGTGTAATGTTTTCAGCACCTGTAGCTCAAGGGATAGGGCGCCAGCCACATACACCCAGGCTGACAGGTTCCAACCTGGCTCAGGCCAGCTAAATAACAATGACAACTGCAATAAAAGAATAGTCAGGTGTTGTGGTGGGCACCTGATCCCAGCTACTTGGGAGGCTGAGGCAAGAGGATCACTTAAGCCCAGGACTCTTAGGTTGCTATGAGCTGTGACACAACGGCACTCTACCGAGGGCAGTACAATGAAACTCTATCTCAAAAAAAAAAAAAGTCTAATGTTAAAGGATAAACAAAAGGAGAGAAATTCTAAGCAGAAGGACACAGTTGTGGTTCATGCACTAGTGCTGATTCAGAACTCTTTGTTACCTACCTGTCCATGATAAGTACAGAAATTGAGGATTACATAGGTATGAGGAACCTGTAGCCTGGAGGCCACATATGGCCCTTTAGATCCTCAAGTGTGGCTCATTGACTGAATCCAAACTTCACACAACAAAGCACTTTATTTAAAGGATTTGTTCTGGGCTCTGCACACAGTAATCACTCCTACAATCCTAGCTCTCTGGCAGGTGGGTTGCCTGAGCTCAGGAGTTCAAGACCAGCCTGTCTCTACTAAAAATAGAAAAACTGGCTGGGTTTTGTGGCGGGCACCTGTAGTCCCAGCTATGTGGGAGGCTAAATCAAGAGGATCTCTTGAACTCAAGACTTTGAGGTGCTGTGAGCTATGGTGACACCACAGCATTCTGTCCAGGGCAGCAGAGTGGTACTCTGTTTCCACACACACACAAAAAGAAAAGGATCATGGGCAAGAGGCACTGCACCTGGCCTCTATGTTTTTTTCTGTTTTTTTTTTTTGAGACGGAGCCTCAAGCTATCCCCCTGGGTAGAGTGCCATGGCATCACAGCTCATAGCAACCACCAACTCCTGGGCTCAAGCGGGTCTCTTGCCTCTGCCTCCCAAGTAGCTGGGACCACAGGCGCCCACCACAACGCCCGGCCATTTTTTGGTTGCAGCCATCATTGTTGTTTGGCGGGCCCGGGCTGAGGATTCAAACCGGCCACCTTAGGTGTACGTGGCTGGCGCCTTAGCCGATTGAGCCACAGGCGCCGAGCCTTTTTTCTGTATTTTTAATATTATTTTACTTAAAAAAAAAATTTTAAATTAAGATTTAAACACATACATTAGCCTAAGCCCACTCAGTATCAGGATTGTCAGTTTCCCTGTCTTCCTCTTCCACATTTGTCCCATTGGAGGGTCTTCAGGGGCAGTGACACACATGTCATCTCCTATAATAACAGTGCCTTCTTCTGGACACCTGAAGGACCTTCCTGAGGCTGCTTCACAGTTAGCTTTTATAAATAGATGAAGTATACTCTGAAATAATAATTAGAAGTATAGTAAGTATAGGCCAGATACAGTGACTAACTCTAGCACTCTGGGAGGCTGAGAGGGAGGATCACTTGAGTTCAGGAGTTCGCCACCAGCCTGAGCAAGATTGGGACCCCATCTCTACTAAAATAGAAAAATTAGCCAGGTGTTGTGGTGGGTACCTGTAGTCCCAGCTACTTGAGAGGCTGAGGGAGGAGGATAGCGTTAAGCCTACAAGTGTGAGGTTGCTGTGAGCAAGGCTGATGCCACACACTCTAGTTGGGGTAACAGAGTGAAACTCTCTCAAACAAAAAAAAAGTATAGTAAGTACAGAAACCAGAAACATAGTCATTTATTATTATCAAGTACTACGTGCCGTACATATTGGGATGTACTAGATTTTTATGTGGCTGGCAGTACAGTAGGTTTGTTTATGGTAGCATCACCACAGACGCTTGAATAATGAGCTGCCCTATGATGTGCTGATGGGTTTGACATCACTAGGTGACAGGAATTTTCCAGGTCATTAAAATCTTACAGGACCACTGTCATATGTGCGGCTTGTTATTAACTGTAGCGTCATTGCGTGGTGCATGACTGTATTTTTAATTTCAGGGGAAAAACCCATAATATACATGGACTACAAAAAGATAAGTACTGGCTAGTACATAAGCTATGCAAAGGCAGGGTTTTTGCCTTTCTTCACTGATTCATTCTCAATATATAAACTGTATATTCTATAACGGTTTCTTGCACAGCCTAGTAATCAGTCATTAAATTATTTGTTGAATAAATGATGTGAATAGGGAAACACTCCAATTTCATAATTTATTAAGCTCTTAAGGCAAAAGTTAAGTTTTCTCTTTTTCTCATTTAAGTTTAACATTTTCTCATCTCTATTGAATTTAAATTTTACCATGCAAAGCAAAACTTAAGTTAGTATCTTATATTACAGAAATTTGTAAAGAAAGCCTCTAAAAGTATAACGGAGTATAATTTTTTTCTCTTCTAGTAAACGAAGCAAAAAAGGAGATAAAAATGGAAAAGGCTTGAGACATTTTTCAATGAAAGTGTGTGAGAAAGTTCAGCGAAAAGGCACAACGTCATATAATGAAGTAGCTGATGAGCTGGTGTCAGAGTTCACCAATTCAAATAACCATTTGGCAGCTGATTCGGTAGGTAGACCATGAACCTGATGTTGACTGTAAGGAGCGATGCTGTGGTCCACCTCTGGGTTGTCTGTGTCATAGATTTGAGGAATCAGATAAGCTAGGGAATCCTTACCTCCCTTTCTTGAGGATTTTATATTGTTTTAGGGGGGACTTTTTATTGTTGGTTTTTATTTTGTTTTGGAGAGAATTTGTTCACTAACTTAGACAAAAAATATTTTTTAATGTAATTGTGGGGGTTACCGAACCCACTCGATTTTTGTAGTTTTTTTTTTTTTTGAGACAGAGCCTCAAGCTGACCCCCTGGGTAGAGTGCCTTGGCATTACAGCTCACAGCAACCTCCAACTCCTGGGCTCAAGCCAGTCTCCTGCCTCCGCCTCCCACAGGCGCCCACCACAACGCCTGGCTATTTTTTTTGGTTGCGGCCATCGTTGTTTGGCCGGCCTGGGCTGGATTTGAACCCACCACCTTAGGTGTATGTGGCTGGCGCCTTAGCCACTTGAGCACAGGCGCCAAGCCTTTTTTTTTTTTTGAGACAGAGTTTCACTTATTAACCCTTGGTGTTTTTTTTTTTTTTTTTTTTTTTTTTTGTAGAGACACTTTATCACTCTCAGTAGAGTGTCGTGGTGTCACACAGCTCACAGCAACCTCCAAATCCTGGGCTTAGGCAGTTCTCTTGTCTCAGCCTCCTGAGTAGCTGGGACTACAGGCACCCTCCACAATGCCTGGCTAGATTTTTTGGTTTTTTTAGACAGACTCTTACTTCTTTGCCCTCGGTAGAGCGCCATAGTGTCCTGATAGCTCACTGCAACCTCAAACTCTGGCTTAAGCTAAACTCTTGACTCAGCCACCTGAGTAGCTGGGACTACAGGCACCTGCCATAACACCTAGCTAGTTTTTCTGTTTTTAGCATCCCAGGGTTTCACTGTTGTTCAGGCTGGTCTTGAACTTCGAACTCAAGTAGTCCACTCGCCTCGGCCTCCTAGCATGCTGGGATTGTAGATGTATGTGCCACCACCATACCTGGCCTTTTTATACTTTTCTGAATTTTGGTGTTTCTTCATTATCTAAGTCAGCAAGAAAATTTTAATTTGAAAAGTAATATATGAACATGTTTATAAAAAATTCAGTTGTCCAAAATAATATATAAAATACCTCTCTTCTACCACAGACCCCAATCTACCTCCCCAAAAGTAATATTTTCTGTTAACAGTTTCTTGAATATCATTCCAGAAATCATGCATGCACATCAATAAATTTACTTCCGAGTTAGGCACAGTGGTATGTATCTGTAACCTGTCTTTTCCAGAGGCTTAGGTAGGAGGATTGCTTGAACATAGCAGTTTGTGACAAGCCTGGCCAACAAAGAGAGATGCTTGCTCAAAATTTGAGCCAGATTCTTACTCTGTGGCAAGTGCAGTGGCATCGTCATAGCTCACTGTAGCCTCCAACTTCTGGGCTGAAGCAATCATCCTGAAATGCTGGGATCACAAGCATGCAGCACCACACAGGGCCAATTTTTCTTATGTTTTTTATAGAGACAGGGTATTGCTAGGTTGTCCAGGATGGTCTTGTACTTCTGATCTCAAGCAGTCATCCACCTGCCTCCCAAAGTGCTGGGATTACAAATAGACATGAGCCACTGCACTTGGCCTGCTTTTTATTTTAAACACAAAAGTGATTGTATTTTACATGCTGTATTCTAAATTTTATTTTATTTTACTAATTTATTTATTTATTTTTTGAGACAGAGTACTACTCTGTCGCCCTGAGTAGAAGATAGAGTGCTGTGGCATTATCATAGCTCATAGCAACTTTAAACTCTTGAGTTCAAGCGATCCTCTTACCTCAGCCTCTCAATTAGCTGGAACTAGAGTCACGAACCATAGTGCCTGGCTAATTTTCTATTTTTATTTATATATATATATTTTTTTTTTTTTTATTATATTTTTTATCAAGTCATTTGTAGTTTTCTATTTTTAGTGGAAAAACTGTCTCACACTCCTGAGCTTAAGCAATCCATTCACTTCAGCCTCCCAGAGTGCTAGGATTACAGGTGTGAGCCACTGTGCCTGGCCTCTGATATAGAATATTTAGATATTCTGCAACTTTGGTTTTAATTTGTTTGACCTAAGAATTGCATTAGGCATTAGAAAGAGAGAAAAAATTCTTTTGTTTTCTTTTGAGCATGTCACTCAGGCTAGGATGCCAAGGTGTCAGCATAGCTCACTGCAACCTCAAATTTCTGTCCTCAAGTGATCTTCCTGCCTTAGCCTCCCAGAGTGCTAGGATTATAGAGGTGAGACACCACACCTGGTCAGAAAGAGTTGCTATAGTTGAAGTTGACAGGGATTTTTGCTCGTTGCCATAAATATTTACTTTTATTACCTGTGACCAGAGAATATGAGTTGAACTTGTTCTGTTTTGGGTGGGGAGAGGATTGTTTGCTTTTGGATTGCATTGAGATTTTCCTTGTGAGATATATATATATATATATATTTTTTTTTTTTTTTTAAATAAGAAAACTATTCTCTGGGCACTTCAAAAGAAAGTATATAGCATTCTGATTTTGAATGAAAGCCACAGTGTCACAGCGATACATCAACCCCCCCCCCCCATCTTGCTGGCCGTTACCTCGCTGATCTCATCTTCTGTGCTCTCCCTCACTCACTGCCCTCCAGCCACGGGCTTTGTGAATATACCAGATGTATCTCTGATCAGGCCATTGCACTTGCTGTTTCTTTTGCTGGAACACTCTTTGCTAGATATCCATATGGCTTCTCTCTCCCTGGCTCCTCATGTCACCACAATAAAGCATTTCTCGTTAGTACTTTTTAACATCAGACATGTATTTTAAGTGACATACTTAATTTTTTTTGAGTTGCCATCTGTGGGCTGTGTCTGTTGATTATGAAGGGAATAAGAAATTAACATGCTTATACATATATTTATTCCCATCTCCCATTTTTCTCTTCTACCATGGGATTCAGATTAAACATATTGGTAGTAGTCGTTAAAAGAATAGAATACTATTACAGTTGTTTTGTGACTTTAAATTTATTATACTGAAACTTCTGTCATGACTTAGTTGATCTGCTCTAAGCAGTATCCATATATCCTTTCCAATATTAAAAGGAAATTGACATACCTACCGATTTTGCTTCCTCCTGATTTTGTATTTATATTAATGTCATTTCTACAGTTATTTATTTTTTGAGACAGAGTACCACTCTGTCGCCCTGGGCAGAGGATAGAGTGCTGTGGCATTATCATAGCTCATAGCAACTTTAAACTCTTGAGCTCAAGTGATTCTCTTACCTCAGCCTCTCAATTAGCTGGGGCTAGAGT
Source organism: Galagoides demidoff (assembly GCA_963574575.1). NCBI lineage: Eukaryota > Metazoa > Chordata > Mammalia > Primates > Galagidae > Galagoides > Galagoides demidoff. The sequence continues at coordinate 32,122 of CAUYQV010023761.1, read as the reverse complement.
CATGAACCACAGCACCCAGCTAGTGGTTACAAAATAAACCCCCCATTTATTTAAATTTAGTTTTATATTTAGAAGGATTCAGTGTTCTTCACTATCCATTATTACCATGGCGTTTGATAAGGACCTTGTTCCACTACGTAAATCAACACTATTTTCTTTTTTTTTTTTTTTTTTGAGACAGAGGCTCACTATGTTGCCCTTGGTAGAGTACCGTGGTGTCATAGCTCACAACAACCTTAAACTCTTAGGCTCAAGCAATTTTCTTGCCTCAGCCTCCCAAGTAGCTGGGACTACAGGCGCCCGCCACAGCACTCGGCTATTTTTTTGTTACAATTGTCACTGTTGTTTTAGCTGGCCCAGGCTAAGTTTGAACCGCCAGCCTTGGTGTATGTGGCTAGTACACTGAGCTACAGGCGCCGCCAACACTATTTTCTTCATTGAGAAAGTCTTGCTCTCAGAAGAAAAGAAAAGGTCAGCTGTGCTAGTGTGCCTAGTGGTATGTGTGTGTATGTTTTGGTACATGTTCCTGTTCTCACTGTAGACTGGAAACGGTTTGCCGATCAGCAGTGGCCCATGGAACACAGTTTTGCCGGGAGCTTAAAAACATATCCTTGATTTTTTTTTTTTTAAAGTTCCAAATACCAAACAATGCCAGGCTTTAGAACACTCTGCCTGCACTACCCCTATCTGATATACACACACTGTTTGTTGTCATGTATATATTTTAGACTCCATAGGACATTATTAATGTTTTATACAGTGAGTATTAATTCAGATTTACTCACATATTTGTCTTTTGAGTTGGTCTTCATTCTCTCCTACATCTCCCAGTTCCCGTCTTAGATCTTTCTCTTACCTGCAGAAATCCCTTTATTTTGTTTTAATGCATTAATAGATCTGCTGATAGCATGATCTTTATTTGAGATTGTTTTATGTTTTATATTGTTTGAAAGTACCTTTTTTTTTGAGACAGAGTCTCACTTTGTCACTCTCGGTAGAGTGCTACAGCTCACAGCAACCTCAAACTCTTGGGCTTACGGGATTCTCTTGCCTCAACCTCTTAATTAGCTGGGACTATGGGCACCCACCACAAGGACCGCCTATTTTTGTGTTGTTGTTGTTGTTGCTGCATTTGTCATTGTTATTTAGCTGGCCTAGACCAGGTTTGAACCCACCAGCTTCAGTGCATGTGGCCAGTGCCGTAACTACTGAGTTACAGGTGCCAAGCCCTTTATTTGATTTTTAACCTAGAAGGATTTTCACTGGATATAGAATTGTTTGTTCCAGCACTTTGAGAAATAATGATAGTGGTTTAATATATTAAATATCAATGTCATGTGGCTATATTAATTCTTAAGATTCATCACTCAATAAAAATATTTTTCAGCAGGCTTATGATCAGAAGAACATTAGGCGAAGAGTTTATGATGCTTTAAATGTGCTGATGGCAATGAACATAATTTCAAAGGAAAAAAAAGAAATCAAGTGGATTGGCCTACCTACCAACTCTGCTCAAGAATGTCAAAACCTGGAGGTAAGCGAGAAGATCCGTTTTCCTATAGTTTGCATTATTTTATATCAGAGGCATTTTCATTTAAAAATATAATCATGTAGGGTGGCACCGGTGGCTCAGTGAGTAGGACGCCAGCCCCATATACCGGGGGTGGCAGGTTCAAGCCCAACCCCGACCAAACTGCAACAACAACAAAAAAAGCCAGGCGTTGTGGCAGGCACCTGTAGTCCCAGCTACTCAGGAGTCTGAGGCAAGAGAATCGCCTAAGCTCAAGAGCTAGAGGTTGCTATGAGCTGTGACACCACAGTACTCTACCGAGGGCAACAAAGTGAAACTCTGTCTCCAAAAAAGAAAAGAAAAGGAAAAAAAAGAGGGATAAGGGAGGATTTTGCCAAAAAAAAAAAAAAAATAAGTCCTGTGCTCAGTTATGAGGGAGGAATAGAGTTGCCAAGTGGATAAGGGCAGGGAGGGCCTTCCAAGCAGGAGCCGACATAGGCATGAGATGCCAGAGTAGGCCGTTGCCAGAGTATAGGCATAGAGAAAGTGCTTAGATTTCTACGCGCTAAGCAGTGAGGACCTGATCCTGTAAATAATGGGAAGCTGTTGGTAATTTATAAAGAGGAGGGTTGTTGATATGTTTTAAAGGATCATTCTAGTTGGTTAGAAGACAAATTAATAGGTCGATGGGGAAGGAAATGGGAAAGAGGATGGGGATTAGAGGAGGCCTGAGTTGAAGTGGTAGTGGTGAGATGAGAGAGATATTCTAGAGATAGAATCAGTGCATCTCGACCTGGTCAGATGTGGGGCAGGAGGGGCAGGTGGGGACTTGGCCTGTCAGAACTTCAGGTGCAAGGAAACTCTTACAGCATCTTTTCATAGAAAGCCACCCACATTTTACAGTGAATCTTAGGTACTGCAGGACTACCATGTGATAGTGGTTTGAGGAGCCAACCATGGAAATCCTAGTCCAGTCTAGAGTAGATGGGGGAACAAAAAGGAAATAATCTGTTGGAGTAGACAAGGAATGTCTTACTTGATGTGTCAAAAGAGAAAACTACAACAGCTTTAATTGTGATTCTAGAATTGGGCAACACCTTATTACAATGAGTAGAACTTGTGTTCCTGTAAGCTGAGTAGAGGAGTTTGGCTTTATAAACAGAAAAGAGCTGAAAAAAGCACAAACAACAAAAAGTGGATCAGTCATTTCCAAGTTGTTTTCCTTATAAAACAGAGGACTTACGTGATGTGGGCTAAAACTGACCTTTTGGGGGTATAAATATTCTCTTTCTCTCTCTTTTTCTCTCTCTGCTGATTTCTTGGAAGGTCAGATATACAGCTTAGTTTTGGCTTGGTTATTGGAACTTCTGCATGAGTAACTCCATTTTGGCTTGGTCTAGTGCAGGGAGCTTATTACAAACCAGTGGTCTCTTGTACATTTAACTTAACAGATGTCATTGACTTTTGCCCAAAGAGACAGGAACTCAACTGGAAGGAAATTTAGACTCTCATATCTATTTTCTACGTGGCTGTAAGATTAAGAAAAAGAACAGTTGTTTGAAGCTGGAAAATTTATCTAGCAAGCTCATTTCTTATTACAAGTAGTAATTGTATGTTGAATGTGTGGAATATCTGTATCAGCAGCTCCACTGCCTCTTGACAGTCAGCTAAACTGAGATCTTAAATAAATCTTCCCTTATTCTCGTAGGGTAATGTAGCAAGTAATTGTTCAAATCCTGGCTCTTACCATTCTGTTAGCTGTGTGACCTTGATCAGTTTACTTAACCCCTCCATGCTTCTTTTTCCTTACGTGCAGAATGAGATTTTATAATCATCAATACAAGCAGAAAAACAATCATAATAACAACAGTACTTACCTCATAAGGTTTTTGTGAAAGATCTAAGTTTACTGTGAGTAAAGTGCTCAGTTGAAGGCTGGCACATAGTAAGTCTAAACTAAGTGGGACCAGCACTTTGATTAGAACCTGAGTAATAACAGCAAACAGGTACTCTATGCCAAGTGTTCAGTGAGGGCATGGGGTTTTTTTTTTTTTTGAAACAGAGTCTCAAGCTGTTGCCCTGGGTAGAGTGCAGTGGCGTCACAGCTCACTGCAACCTCCAACTCTTGGGCTTAAGCGATTCTCTTGCTTCAGCCTCCCAAGTAGCTGGGACCACAGGTGCCCACCACAGTGTCTGGCTGTTTTTTGGTTGTAGTTGTCATTGTTGTTTGGCAGGCCCAGGCTGGATTCAAACCTGCCAGCTCCAGTGTATGTGGTTGGCGCCCTAGCTGCCGAGCCCCATGGGTTTTGTTTTTGATGACAGCTGCCATAGTTCTGCTGTTGTACTTGTTTGCTCTCCCCCAGCCCTGTACCCTCAAGGTGTGATTTGTCTTTATTCACATCCATAGCTAAAGTGGGTTGAGTTTCTCAAAGAAAAAAAAATTTTTTTTTTTTAGAGACAGAGTCTCACTTTATTGCCCTCAGTAGAGTGCAGTGGCGTCACACAGCTCACAGCAACCTCCAACTCCTGGGCTTAGGCCATTCTCTTGCCTCAGCCTCCTGAATAGCTGGGACTATAGGCACCTGCCACAACGCCCGGCTATTTTTTTGGTTGCAGTTTGGCTGGGGCTGGGTTTGAACCCACCCTCAGTATAGGGGGCCGGTGCCCTACCCACTGAGCCACAGGCGCTACGCATAAAGAAAAATTCTTGATAAGTCTATATAGGGACCTAAAGAGAGAGCGATACTTTATACTCTACGTATGTTCATGGGTCTTTTTGCCAATGTTTTAAAGATAGAGAAGCAAAGGCGGATAGAACGGATAAAGCAGAAGCGGGCCCAGCTGCAAGAGCTTCTCCTACAGGTAAAGATGGTGGGGTGTTTTTCATCCCCTTCCCTGTTTCTCGACTTACTGCCTTTAGAGTAAGTGTGCTATGTTTTTAAACTATGTTTTAAATGTATTATATTTATTTAAATTCCAACTCATCCACATTCCATGACCATTACAGCAAATTGCTTTCAAAAACCTGGTGCAGAGAAATCGTCAAAATGAACAGCAGAATCAGGGACCTCCAGCTGTGAACTCCACCATCCAGCTGCCATTCATAATCATCAATACAAGCAGAAAAACAGTCATAGATTGCAGCATCTCCAGTGATAAGTGAGTAGAGAATGAGGGGTCGGGTGCAGGGCTGGCCTCTATGAATGTACTCCTCCCTACCCTTTGCAAAGTGAGAAAGGTTTCACTCTTCCTTAGGGCACGTGAAACAGTTCCTCAAACCCTCCGCAGTCCCCTGTCCTGGGCTACCACTGTGCTGCCTGTGTTATGTGTGGAGCAGTGCCTGGGCCCAACCTGTGCCAGGCTACACATACGTAGTAACTCAGAGCAAGTAACAGCAATGAGTTAGACCGTCACTGGGGGTTGGTTTGTTGGTGACTCACTCCCAAAGCTTATTATAGAAATATTTCAGATTAGCATGTACATCAAAGCAATTGTCTCTTTGATCTGCTGTATCATAGTTATAGGTGCTTCTGTTTATTAAAGAGTAAACAAACATGATTGCATTAATGTACACAGCATTGATTTAAAAAAAAAAAAAAGGAGTGAACCGACGTGAAAATGCTTTTTATTTTTCTTTTAAAATAATTTTACAATTTGGCCTGGCGCCCGTAGCACAGTGGCTAGGGTGCTGGCCACATACAATGCGGCTGGTAGATTTGAACCCTGCCTGGTCCTGTCAAATAACAATAACAACTACAACATCAACAACAAAAAATACCAGGCGTTGTGGTGGGTGCCTATAGTTCCAGCTACTTGGGAGGCTGAGGCAAGAGAATGGCTTAAGCCCAAGAGTTGGAGGTTGCTGTGAGCTATGACACCACAGCACTCTATTGAGGGCGACATAATGAGACTGTTGTCTTAAAAAAAATTTTTTACAATTTAAGATTTATGCTAATATTCATTATAATAAATGAGAAATAGCACTTTGCAAAATAGAGGATTAATTTGTAAATTACTTTACTCCTCAAGAAAGTTTCTGTCAGTGGTCTTCAGGCTGAGAGCAGCATTGTGAGAGAGTTAAGTTCAGAGTGAGATAGACCTAGGTGTGGATTGTGGCTCCCCCACTTAGCAGCCCCCAAACTTAGCTTTCTCAAGAACAAATAGGAATGATATTAGGGTCTCTGCCACTTCCCAGGCCCGTTACGAGGATTAAATGAGAGATGACCTGTAGACAGTCTGACTCTAGGAGGGAGCTTATTGCAAGAGGTCAGCAAGCTAGGTGCAGTGGCTCATGCCTGTAATCCCAGCACTTTGGGAGTCCAATACAGGAGGATCATTTGAGGCCAGTAGTTTGAAAATAGCCTGGGCAATGAGACCTTGTCCCTATAAAACATAAAAAAAAACTTAGCTGGGTGTGGTGGCGTGTACCTGTAGTTAGTGCCAGTTACTTGGGGGGCTGAGGCAAGAGTTTTAGGTTGCAGTGAACTATGGTGATGTCGGTGCACTCCAGCTCACAGAGGGAGATCCTATCTCAAAAAAAAAAAAAGGTCAGCATATAATTTATTGTCCAACTCAGGAAACTTGTGAAAGCAAAGGAGGACTCTTTTATAATTAAGTTGGTGCTGCAGGCATAATACCCTAGAACTGTTGCAGCGAGGCCAGAACTTCTGGTCTCCTTAGCATTGCCCTTGGGCTTCCCAACCCCTTGTTTTCTCTACTCTTTTCTCTAGTACTTCTGCTCCCCCTGTCCATCTCTGCACACAGAGATTCTGGGCCACTTAAAGAAGAAGGCACATATACACACACATGCACATACATAGAGGAAGAAGAACAGTAAGCAGGAATTTCCAAACTATGTGAGAGAGACTATAGACACAGTAAGATATAGTCGAGGGCAGTAAAGTCAGCCAGATCTAGTTTTTTATTTTAAGTTTCTTTTTTTTTTTTTTGAGACGGAGCCTCAAGCTGTCTCCCTGGGTAGAGGGCCATGGCATCACAGCTCATAGCAACCTCCAACTCCTGGGCTCAAGCGAGTCTCCTGCCTCCGCCTCCCAAGTAGCTGGGACTACTGGGACTACAGGCGCCCGCCACAAAGCCCTGCCATTTTTTGGTTGTAGCCATCATTGTTGTTTGGCGGGCCCAGGCTGGGGATTCGAACCCACCACCTTAGGTGTATGTGGCTGGTGCCTTAGCCGCTTGAGCCACAGGTGCTGAGCCAATCTTTTAAGTTTCTTAATCGCTCTGAGGTCTCATTCATTCCTACACAAAAATAAGAATTATAGTAATCCTAGCACTCTGGGTGGCCAAGGTAGGTGCATCACCTGAGCTCAGAAGTTGGAGACAAGCCTCAGCAAAGTAAGACCCTATCTCTACTAAAAACAGAAAACTTGCTGGGTGTTGTGGTGAGTGCCTGTAGTCCCATCTACTCAAGAGGCTGAGGCAGGAGGATCGCTTAAGCCCAGGAGTTTTAGGGTTCTATGAGCTATGACACCACAGCATTCAAGCCCAGGATGACTAAGAGAGACTCAAAAAAAAAAAAAAAGGAAAAAAGAATTATAGTATTTACCTTGCCAGTTTACAAAAGGTATAAATTAATTCATAATGACCCAGCCCAGTAGTCAGTAAATGGTAGAGATCTGAATTATTTTTCACACACTTGCAAATTTCCTAGAAAAAGCCTGTGGCTCAGTCAGCTAAGGCGCCAGCCACGTACACCTAGGGTGGCGGGTTCGAATCCCTAGCCCGGGCCTACCAAACAACAATGATGACTGCAACCAAAAAATGGCCGGGCGTTGTGGCGGGCGCCTATGGTCCCAGCTACGTGGGAGGCAGAGGCGGGAGACTCACTTGAGCCCAGGAGTTGGGGGTTGCTGTGAGCTGTGATGCCACCGCACTCTACCCAGGGGGATAGCTTGAGGCTCTGTCTAAAAAAAAAGAAAGAAAAACATGTCATAGAGGACTGATAACATTCTGACTAAATAAGAATTCTAGAAAAGGGTTCAGCACCCATAGCACAGTGATTACGGGGCCAGCCACATGTATGAGGCTGCTGGGTTTGAGTCCAGCCCAGGCCAGCTAAACAATAACTGCAACAAGAAAATAGACAGGTGTGATGGGTGCCTGTAGTCCCAGCTACTTGGGAGGCTGAGACAAAAGAATCGCTTAAGCCCCAGAGTTTGAGGTTGCTGTGAGTTATGATGCAATGACACCTACTGAGGGTGACATAGTGAGACTCTGCCTCAAAAAAAAAAATTCTAAAAAATGGTTAACATCTTTTCAGAAAAACAAACTTAGCATCCTAGTTACTCTAGTTAGTCTGTCGTTTTGTATGGGAATTTTTAAATTCTCTTCTTAGGTTAGCTTTTTAAGTTTTAAAAGAGTAACAGGAGAATCTGGGACCCATTGGCCTAGGGAAATTATGGACACTGTTCCTCCAGGCTGGGATCTGTGAGGTTGCCATCTCTTGGGTGGTCAGTCACTGACTCATGCCCATTTTTGGCTCTCTTCTGAGTGGAGGGAAGGAGGCTCTGAGCAGCCTGCACAAACTCGTTATCCTAGGTAGGTACAAAACCCTTTCGGTTACTTTGGTGATGCAATATTTCCCCTTAATTAGCCAGGAGGCTTTCCCACAATGAGGATTAAACTTACAAAACCATCTGCTTTTAACAGATGCCTGAAATCATCCCTGTAACAGGCATCTACTTCAGATTTTTAGTTTTTTCCTAAAAAGTTGTTAGTGTAGGGCAGCATCTGTGGCTCAAAGGAGTAGGGTATCGGCTCCATATGCTGGAGGTGGCGGGTTCAAACCCAGCTCCAGCCAAAAACTGCAAAAAAAAAAAAAAAGGTTGTTAATGTACTTGAACCATATTTATATATTTTAGATCATGTAAATATGGCATTTTGTTTCATATTGCAGCTTTTGCCCTGACTTAAGATCTGTCTTTAAAAAAATATTTCTGGTGGCACCTATGACTCAAGGAGTAGGGCGCCAGCCCCATATACTAGAGGTGGCGGGTTCAAATCCAGCCAAAAACTGCAAAAATAAATTAAAAAATAAAAAAAATTCCTCACATCATTTTTATAGAGAGAATTTCATAACAACATAACCCCCAGGGTGTGGCCTCGGGTTCCAAAGGACTGGTGTAGTCTGTTGCTGGCCACAGTGGCTCACACCTGTAGTCCTAGCTGTTTGGAAGGTTCAGGGAGGAGGATTGCTTGAGCCTAAGAGTTTGAGTCTCTTAAAATGAGACCCTGTCTCTTAAAAATATATATAAATAAAAGTATGCAGTAGCTAACACTTGATTCCTGAAAATGAAGTAAGCATTCAAAATGTTTTGTCAATGCTGGTAAACCCAACTCACAGTAGAGATAATCGTATTACTAAACTAGAAAGATACTTCTTTTGTGGCAAAACTGTAGACAACTTGGCAAAGTTTTACATTTAGAATAAAATATCTGTCTCTTATTTGTAACAGTGTTAGAGCTAAGGTTACTGACTCCTGGACTTGTATTTGTTGCAAGAATGTTCTTCTAATTGAAAGTGTGACTTAATTGCCATGCTATTCCTCTGAACACAGTAGAATGACTCATAGCTATAAATGGTAACAATTTTTAGTACTATAGCTGAATTTAAGCCCCATTCTATTAGTTAGAATAGACTATGTAACTATTCAGACCTCTCCAGTATCACTGAAAGCTCATACTTTGTTTCCTGATGCAGGTTTGAATATCTTTTTAATTTTGACAACACTTTTGAAATCCATGATGACATAGAAGTCCTGAAGCGGATGGGAATGTCCTTTGGCCTGGAGTCGGGCAAGTGCTCTCTGGAGGACCTGAAACTTGCTAAGTCTCTGGTGCCAAAGGCTTTAGAAGGTTATATCACAGGTATGTTAACTGATGCTTTCATGTGTCACGTGTCTGATTAAAAGTCAAATCCTAACTTTTGGCACCTAAAGACCTTTCTCCTAGGAAACTACAAAAGGTTAGAAAACCTGTGCTTACGTTACCAAATTGAGGCTTCAAGCACTTTAATTTTAGGATCTTTTTCAAACTTTAGATTATATGGGTGGTTTATGTAAAGAGGCTGACTCATCATTAAATTTGGCTCTTTAGAGATATCTTTTATCTGCAATTCCCAGTAGCTAGCCTACGCCTAGTTAGAACAAGCCAGTAAAAGCTTGATGAAGTTTTTTAAAAATCTTCTCTTACTATCCTCTGACACTTCACAAAATTTAGGCAATTTACAAAAGAAAGTAGATACACCCCACCCCACTGTAATGGAAAACTATTATATCTATTATCTGTCTACATATAAGATCAAAAATATCATCCAATTAAAAATGAATTCAGAGGCTCGGCACCCTTCGCACAGTGGTTACAATGCCAGCCATATACACCAAGGATGGCAGGTTTAAAACCAGCCTGGGCCAGCTAAACAACTGCAACAACAACAACAAAAATAGCTAGGCGTTGTGGCAGGTGCCTATAGTCCTAGCTACTTGGGAGGCTGAGGCAAGAGAACACTTGAGCCCAAGAGCTTGAGGTTGCTGTGAGCTGTAACACGATGGTACTCTACCAAGGATGACATAGTGAGACTCTGTCTCAATAAATAAATAAATAAATAAAATTGAGGCTTGGCGCTCATAGCACAGTGGTTATGGTGCCACATACACCGAGGGTGGTGAATTTGAACCTGGCTCGGGCCAGCTAAACAACTGCAACAAAAAAAAATAGCTGCGCATTGTGGTGGGCGCCTGTAGTCCCAGCTACTTGGGAGGCTGAGGCAAGAGAATCACTTAAGCTCAAGAGTTTGAGGTTGCTGTGAGCTGTGATGCCACCACACTCTCCCGAGGGTGACATAGTAAAACTCTGTCTCAAAAAAAATAAATAATTAAAAATAAAAATATAAAATTGAATTCAGAGAGGAAGATCACAATAGCATGTTAAATGTCATTAAAAAAGGACAGAACAGGATAAATACGGACCATATTTGTGTACAATGTTCCTTCTATACAGTAAAACGTCTCAAGTTTACTTATTGACTATTCTTTCTCCCTAATCTTTTTTTTTTTTACAGTTTTTTTGGCCAGGCCCAGTTTGAACCTGCCACCTCTGGTATATGGGGCCGGGGGCCCTACAACTTTGAGCCACAGGTGCCACCCTTTCTCCCCAATCTTAAATTGTTTTTCTTAAATATTAAGTAGATACCAAAAAAGAAAACATATATGTAGAGTCTAAAGAGTCACAACAGAGTGGACATCTGTGAATTTACTACCCAGCTTAGGAAATATAACATTCCCACTTGGGCCTAGTGGCTCATGCCTGCAATCCTAGCACTCTGGGAGGCCCAGGTGGGTGGATTGCTTGAGCTCAGGAGTTTGGGACCAGCCAGAGCAAGAATGAAACTCCATCTCTACTAAAAATAGAAAAATTATCCAGGTGTGAGGTACCTGTAGTCTCAACTTGAGGCATGAGGATCGCTTGAGCTGTGAGCTATGATGATGCCATGGCACGCTACCCCAGGGCAACAGAGTGAAACTCTGTCTCCAAAAAGAAAAAGACATTCTGGGCAGCGCCTCTAGCTCAAAGGAGTAGGTTGCCAGCCCCATATGCTGGAGGTGGTGGGTTCAAACCCAGCCCTGACCAAAAACTGAAAAAAAAAAAAAAAAAAAAAGACATTCCTGTCAAAATCTACTACTTGGCCCCCCCCCTTAAATGTAACCACTCTCTTTGAATTTCTTTTTTATCATTCACTAGCGGATTTTGGGGGGTTTTTTTGAGACAGAATCTCACTTTGTTACCCTCAGTAGAGTGCCTTGGAGTTAACAGCTCACAAAAACCTCAAACTGTTGGACTCAAGTGATTTTCTTGCCTCAACCTCCCAAGTAGCTGGGACTGCAGGTGCCTGCTGCAACACCTGGCTGTTTTTAAGAGATGAGGTCTAGCTCTGGCTCAGGCTGGTCTCAAACTTGTGAGCTCAGGCAATCTACCTGCCTCAGCCTCCCAGAGTGCTAGGATTACAGGAGTGATAATAATCCAGCCTCACTTGCTTTTCTTTTTTTTTTTTGAGACAGAGTCTCACTATGCACCCCTCAGTAGAGTGCTGAGGCATTACAGCTCACGGCAAACTCAAACTCTTAGGCTTAAGCAATTATCTTGCCTCAGCCTCCCAGGTAGCTGGGACTACAGGTACCTGCTACAACACCCGGCTATTTTTTGTTGCAGTTGTCATTGTTTAGCTGGCCCAGGCTGGTTCGAACCCTCCCCTCTCAGTGCATGTGGCTGGTACCATAACCACTGCTGTGGGCGCCAAGCCTGCAGAACCTTTTTATATAACTCCCAAGAGAAAGCCTATACACACCCATACCCAGTACTAATCTTTTTTTTTTTTTTTTTTTTGGCAGTTTTTGCCTAGGGCCCGGTTTGAACCCACCGCCTTGGTATATGAGGCCAGCGTCCTACTCGTTTGAGCCACAGGCGCAGCCCCCCATTACTAATCATTCTGTGTTTCTCCATTTCTTTCCCCCCACCCCATCCTCTGGCAACTCATTTTTTTAACTGCCAAGTAATATTCTGTTGTTTGGGTGTACCACATATTGTTTACCCATTCATGGGTTGGTGGATATTTGGATTGTTTCCACTTTTGAGCTATTTTGATGATGCTGCTATAAACAGTCTTGTACAAGTTTCTGTGTGAACATATGTTTTTATCTCTGTTTATCTAGGAGTGGAATTGCTGAGTCATGTGACAACTTTATGTTTAACAATTTGAGAAAATGCCAAACTGTTTTCCAGTTATACCAGCAATGCATGAGGGTTCCAATTTCTCGTCATTTTCAACAGTTGTTATTGCCCAGCTTTTGAATCATAGCCATTCTAGTGGATGTGGTGTCTCCCTGTGGCTTTGATTTGCATTTCCCTAATGACTTATGATGTTGAACATCTTTTTTTGCTTATTGGCCATTTGTATATCTTCCTTAGAGAAATGTCTATTCACATCTTTTGCCTTTTTTATTTATCTATTTTTTTAAGAGATAAGGTCTTGCTCAGTCACTCAGACTGGAGTGCAGTGGTGTGGTCACAGCTCACTGTATTCTTTTTTTTTTTTTTGAGACAGAGCCTCAAGCTGTCCCCCCTGGGTAGAGTGCTGTGGCATCATAGCTCACAGCAACCTCCAACTCCTGGGCTCAAGCGAGTCTCCTGCCTCAGCGCCCCAAGTAGCTGGGACCAACCACCTGCCACAACAGCCAGCTGTTTTTTTTTTTGTTGTTGTTGTTGCAGCCGTCATTGTTGTTTGGCAGGCCCGGGCTGGATTCGAACCCACTGCCTTAGGTGTATGTGGCTGGCGCCTTAGCCACTTGAGCCACAGGTGCTGAGCTAGCTCACTGTATTCTTGAACTCCTGGGTTTAACTCCTGCCTCAGCCTCCTAAGTAGCTAAGACTAAGGGGTGCACTGCCACCCCTGGATACTTTTTAAATATCTTTGTTTGGAGAAGGTCTTACTATATTACCCAGGCCGGTCTGGAACTCCTGGCCTCAAGTAGCCTTCTATCCCTCAGCCTCCCAAAGTGCTGGGATTACAGGCATGAGGCACCACAGCTGGTATTTTGCCAGTTTTTTAATAGCAATACTTGTCTTTTTATTATGAATTATAAAAGTATGCAGTGTACACTTAGAAATAAACACTGTTTTGGCTCGGCACCCATAGCTCTCAGTGGTTAGGGTGCTGGCCACATACATCGGGGCTGGCGGGTTCGAACCCATCCTGGTCCTGCTAAAACAACAATGATAACTATAACAAAAAAATAGCTGGGCATTGTGGCAGCTATAGTCCCGCTACTTGGGAGGCTGAGGCAAGAGAATCACAACAAAAAAATAGCCAGGCATTGTGGCTGCCTCCGGTCCCAGCTACTTCGGAGTAGAATTGCTTAAGAGAATCACTTAAGCCCAAGAGTCGTGGCTGCTATGAGCTATGACGCCCATGGCACTCTACCGAAGGCAACATAGTTAGACTCTGTCTCAAAAACAAAAATAAAAAAAACACTATGTTTTCCAAATCCTCATGATTGTGCTAATTCCTGACAGTGTTACACATTATGCAGCTACTTGGATATAAACAGTGTTTTTGCCTTTGCTCTCCTTGATTTGTAAGTATTACCACACAGAATTTCACATCACTAGTTATTTATTTACTGTTGGAGATTCATTGAGGGTACAAAGAACCAGGTTACATTGATTGCCTTTGTTAGATAAAGACCCTCCTATAATTGTGTCCTGCCCTCAAAAGGTGTGCCACACCCAGAGACACCCCCCTTCTCTTCCTTTGTTCTTCCCCTCCCCCATCCCACTCCCTCCGCTCTCCCCTTTCCCCAGGGCCCACCATGTACTAGGTCATTAATTGTCCTCATATCAGAATTGAGTATATAGAACTCTTGCTTCTTCATTCTTGTGATGCTTAACTAAGAATAATATATTCCACTTCCATCCAGATTAATACCAAAGATGTAAAGTCTCCACCTTTTTTAGTGTCTGAACAATATTCTAAGATACACATATACCACAGCTTGTTAATCCATTCGTGAGTTGGTAGGCATTTAGGCTGTTTCCACATAAATTGGGCTGTGATAAACAGTCTAGTGCAAGTGTCCATATGGTAAAAGGATTTTTTTCTTCTGGGTAGATGCCCAGTAATGGAATTGCAGGATCAAATGGGAGGTCTAGCTTGAGTTCTTTGAGGGTTCTCCATACTCCCTTCCAAAAAGGTTGTATTACTTTGCAGTTCCACCATCATATCACTTTGAAGGCATTTTAATATTAGTTATAAGGAATATGAAATCAAACATAAACAAAAAGGTAGCTTTAATTTTGTTTTGTTTTTTGGTTTTGGCCCTTAACACACAAGAAAAGAGTTTGTTGACAGGAATTTTGTTTCTGTCTGATTTAGTTCTTAAACTGACACTGTTGGCCTCCTGCAGGATTGACCCCTGCTTCTCCATGTCCCTCAGCCAGCCTGGCCTGTCTTCCCCCCACTCCTTCTCCCCACACACTCTGTATGTCCTGCTGTTTCATTAGCAGCCTAGTGGCACTGGCAGGCCAGCAGGGTCTGAATAAAGAAAAGGCGTACTCAGTAAATCACCAGAACTTTATTCTAGTTTATTCCCAGTGTAAAGGCTCAGGGCAATTAGGCAGGCTCTGTGATTTTGATCTCTTCGTGACCTCATTTGCAGACTGGGATACAGACTTTCTAGTTAGTTCAAAGGAAGGAACGTGTGCCTTTAGTGTGGAAAGGGGCAGAATGGCTCTTGGGCAAGAGTGTGAGAACCATTGTGCAGATTTTGTGGTAATGTGGAAGAAATGTAAGCTTTTTAAGCCCATTGTAAAAAGAGAATGTAATGTGTTATGCTCACAAACAAGTAAATAGCTATGTTCTGACAGATAGTTTCTATAGTTCTACATGCTAATCAGCATGTAGCCCAGGATTCTGAGTTTAATTTCATTCTCTTGTTTAGACTTACTTAATGTATTTGAAGTCTGCTACTAAGTTTTTTTTTTTTTTTTCCCCACAGCTGGCTTAGTTAGCCTGTGAAGAAAAAAGTTCACAAGACCATTATAGAATTAATGTCATTTCTTTACTTTTTTCCTACATCGGAATGGCCTCTCACTTGGTTGGACAATGGCTGGATACCAGATCTTGCCAATCCAAGTCCACATAATTTCACTTTTTTTTATACAGTAATTGCAAAATCTTTTGATTAAATAAAATAGAAGCTCATATTGACAGATTACATTTTCATAGTATACATTTGGTTTCGCAGCGGATGTCAAAGAATTTCATGAGTATTTTTAATATATCTATCACTTATTTTGTAGTTATTCTTGAAAGTCACTGCATTAAGGCCAGAGTGGTGGCTCACACCTGTAATCTTAGCACTCTGGGAGGCTGAGACGGGTGGATTGCCCTGAGCTCAGAGGTTCGAGACCAGCCTACGCCAGAGTGAGACCCCTGTCTCTAAAAAAAAAAAAAAAGAAGAAGAAAGTCAGTGATTAATTCAGTAACATTTATATGTTCCAATTACTGCCACCTTTGAGCTAACATAGGTGGGGAGATCAGTATTAAATAAGTAAAATTGCGTTAAGAATTGATCAGTGGGCTCCGTGCAGGTGGCTCAAGTGGCTAAGGCACCAGCCACATACACCTAAGGTGGCGGGTTCGAATCCAGACTGGGCCGGCCAAACAACAATGACAGCTGCAACCAGTAAGTAGCTGGGTGTTGTGGCGGGTGCCTGTGATCCCAGCTACTTGGGAGGCTGAGACAGGAGACTTGCTTGAGCCCAGGAGTTGGAGGTTGCTGTGAGCTGTGATGTCATGGCACTCTACCCAGGACAATAGCTTGAGGCTCTGTCTCAAAAAAAAAAAAAAAAAAGAATTGATCAGTGTTGTCATAGGAGAGATACAAAATGTATAAAATGTAAGAGTGCATGGATATACACAAAATATTTTCTTTAGACTAAAACAGTAATATCTATCTCTTCCTCATTAAAAACAGGATTGTATCTGACCTTTTGAAATAAGGGTTGGTTTGAATTATAAAGCAGAGGACACCAGGAAAACACTCATCAGGATAAAGAATAGGTCTTTGATGAGCAATAGCTTTGAATTCTACAGCAGGCACTTGAAAAGTGCAGTGGGGATTTGGGGCAAGAATTATCTGCTGTATAAGCAAGGTGTTCGTACGGAAAATGTTTCTGATTTAACTTTCTTTTTACTCCGTCCTGGTTTTCACTGTTAACACTACAGTCCAGGTCTTTTGTGGTGAGGGCAGTAGGCATTGGAAGGCTCATCTAAGAAGAAGGAGTAAGAGTCTGTGATTGTTTTAATTTACATTCCTTCTGCCTTCCTGGTTTTTATTCCCGTTCTTATGTCCTAGCATTTTTTTTTTCTTCCAAGAAGATGGAGAAGCCTGGTGGTCCTCAGGGCAAGAGACTTGCCAGCTGTAGTTAAGAACAGGCTGTCCCTTTCCTGTGCTGTCTTCAGATTGCAATGACATGAGCCATAGAAGTCATAGTGCCTACATTTTGTTTTCATTTTTCCCTTAGATATCTCCACAGGACCTTCTTGGCTAAATCAGGGACTACTACTGAACTCTACCCAATCAGTTTCAAATTTAGACCTGACCACTGGTGCCACCTTACCCCAATCAAGGTATGTATTTATTTTCAAGGCTAGAAAAACAAACCACAAAGCCCTGACTCTGAAGGGGCTGCATTGTTGTCAGCACAGGTCTTGAGCAGGTTTGTGGCAGATCTTGCCAGTACTACCTCCTTCCTATGTTTTTATTCCTGTGTTTTATAAAAATGTCCATACCTTGGCTCAGCACCTGTAGCTCAGCAGCTAGGGCGCCAGCCACATACACCAGAGCTGACGGGTTTGAACCCAGCCTGGACCTGCCAAACAACATTGACAATTAGAACAACAAGAAATAGCTGGGTGTTGTGGTGGGCACCTGTAGTCCCAGCTACTTGGGAGGCTCAAGCAAGAGAATTGCTTAAGCCCAAGAATTTGAGGTTGTTGTCAACTGTGATACAACTGTGAGTTGTTGTGAGCTGTGATACCACAGCATTCTACTGAGGTGAGTGAGATTATCTCAAAAAAAAAAAAAATGTCGATACCACCTTAATGAGCCTGTGTGTTTTTAATTGTTTGCTAGTGTAAACCAAGGGTTATGCTTGGATGCTGAAGTGGCCTTAGCAACCGGGCAGTTCCTGGCCCCAAACAGTCACCAGTCCAGCAGTGCCGCCTCTCACTGCTCTGAGTCCCGAGGTGAGACCCCCTGTTCATTCAACGACGAAGACGAGGAAGATGATGATGAGGATTCCTCCTCCCCAGAATAAAGACGGGAGAAAGCCTACGTTTTAATGTTTGATGCTCATGTGTGTTTTTAGTGTGAGCTCTTGTTTTTGAAATGATTGCTTCAGTCTTTGCCTTTGCACTGTGTGTTCAGTGAAAACTAGAGAAACACGATAAGCAATTTACATAAAGGCTAAGAAGATTGAGAGGAAAGTTAACATAGTGTGAATGAGAACTCTGCCCAACAGAGCGGTAGGTCATATTGCAAACAAAGCATGATTTCTGAGGATGTAGAGGGGAAGCATCCCCCCAGAACTGGCAGTGTGAATGAAGCTCATTTATCTTCCATGAGGCGGGGTCTTTGTACTCCCCATACCCGTGTAATCCTTCTTAGAATTGAGGTTGCTACAAGGAACAGTCCTTGACCGTCATGCTTCGGAAGGTTCTCGCTCTCTCCCGGGCTGCCTGCTAAAGGCAGAAATGAACACAAAACATCTCCAGTGGGGAGAGTCGTGCAGTGAGGGGCATGGAGGGCAATGCTTGTGGCCTGAGGAGCACAGGTTGAACTGCTGGACTAGTTGAAAGTCTAGTTAAGGTGCTTTACGCATCAGCTGCCTTAGACAGCTTCTAGAAAGGAGCGAGCGCTAATTTTTAAGTACTTAAGTGACATTTAGAATAATTTATAGTAAAACTGAAATTATCATTATTAGCCAATGCATTGGTGCATAGAATTTACTAGGGCTACTTCTGGAAGCCAAAATAGAATAGCATTTCCATGTGCATTAAATACTTTGCCAGCACTGCCTTTTGCCAGCGTTCTAAATCTGGAGTTTTACAGAGAAGGGAACCATATCTGTAATTTTAATCAAAGCTATGCATTTCACATGGCTTTTTCATTTAAAACAAAACAAACAAATTCCTATGACCAAATTGTTTGCCTACGGTTCCCTCAGTAATTGTACGATGTCACCTAGTGTGCAATTTGTGAAAATGAACCAAATGTCATTACTTTTGTCTTAAAAGAAAAGTCTATTTCAAGAATATGAACAGTAATGTTTTCTTGTACATGTCACCTTTTTCTACATTTTCAGCAATCAAAATGACCTTATTGGGTTTATTCCTGGGTAAATTACATTTCAAACTAACCTGAGACACAGTATTTTCCAGAAGCACTGGGAAACACCGAGTACTCCTGCAGATGGGATGTTGGGTGGTGGGTGTGGAGCACATGGCCGCCCAGCCGCAGGAGCTGGTAAGATGCTGCCCTGGTGCTTCCACCGTCACTGTCCCTGACGGCGGGGGAGTGGGGATATCCAGTACCTTGGCCAGACCCAAAATTAATCTCACATTAAAACCTTAAAAAAGAAAAAATAATGGGAGAATTAACTCTAAAACTTTGACTTGAATCATACACATTTGTCCTGAGATTATGTGTCCAGCAGCAAGCTTGGTGCAAGTCCATTCTTTTCTAAATCCCATGAGGGAAATATAAGTTCTATCCTGTGATGCATTTTTTTTTTTTCTCTTGAGGCAGGCTAGAGTGAGATTGGTGTCATAGGTCACAGCAACCTCAGACTCCTGGGCTCAAGCGATCCTCTTGCCTCAGCCTCCCGAGTAGCTAGGGCTATGGGTGTGCGCCACTACAGCCGGCTAATTATTTTACCTTTATGTTTGTAGAGATGGAGTATCAGTCTTGCTCAGGTTGGTCTTAAACTCCCAACCTCAAGCATTCCTCCCACCTTAGCCTCCCAAAGTGCTAGAATTACCGGCAAGAGCCACCACGGCCAGCACTTTGGTGCCTTTTTAAAGCTTTACCACTATGCTTACAGTGAGCTGGGGGTGAATGCTTTGACAGGCTTTACATTTTTACTAAGGCCATAAAAACTGATAAACAGGAACATACAACCTTAGCATACGCTCCTTTGATACAAAACTCTCATTCTGTCAGAAATAAGCCATAGTGCAGACTCAGCATTCTGGGGGCAAGGAGACAGGCAGTTTCAGAGAGTCCTTTCTTGGTGTGAGTTCGGGATCACACCTCGAGACCGATCAGACTGGAGCAGTCAGGAACACTGCAGAGGCTGCAGTAGGTCTCCAGGGGCTGACAGGAGACAGTTCTGACTGGAAAACTGCCAGCCGCGCAGACCAGGCAAACAGGATTTCCTTCCACACCGTCCTGTACTGGGCTGCCCCTCCTTAACTAACCCCAGCCTTTCTCATCTCTGTACTTGAAAGGGACCTGGAGAGACCAAGGGCCACAGCTACCTCTGTAGTTTTCGAAACACTGAATGAACTACAGATTCCAAAATACTAAAATTTAAGGCAGGTACATTAATAATTATAATTCTAGAAAAGTTCTTATAGAGTTGTGGGGGACCATTTTCTTCTCTGCTCCCCGTCTCTGCCCGCTACAGTGCTTTATTGATAAAACAGGGGCTGAAAGGAGAAGGAGCCCCAGACTCCCTCCGATCCTCTGCTGCCCGCTGTCGGCCATCCCAGCCACAAATGTGTGGGGTTTGGTAGGAAGTGGCCTCCCTTCCTCGGCAGAATGTCTGGGTTACTGCTGAGGCCATCTCACAGAGTGACACCTTGGTCACCACTATGTGTTACCAGTATAGAACCTTGCCTGGAAAAAACTAGCTTGAGATGTTTAGAAAGAAAATTCTGTTACTCTTCCGTGTCTCCCCTAAACATTTTGCCTGTTCTAAAGGTCAGCCCTGAGTCATGATCTCATACAAGAAGTGGAAAAATGTTAGAAACCGTGGTCACAGTATCTGGGCTTCTCTGCAGGAGTAGCACACCCCCCCGCGAGCCTTTCCTCCTTGAGGGTGGGTTTGGCTGCTCCTCTTCCGGGCGTGTAGTGTCCGTTGGTAAATTCTTGCTCCACTCAGCAAACACACAGGTGGCCCCCCGGGCACACAGCCGTGCAGAGGTGTCCCTTCACACTTCTCCACTGTCAGCCTGTCATCCACGTGCTCTTTTCATTGGTGAAAAGCAGTTTCATGAAGGGCTTGGGGACAAGGCTCCTGGGAGGCCTTGGGGAGAGGGCAGGGAAGGAGGGACTAACACAGATCTGAACTGTGCCTGTCCGAGAAAGCTGCGGATGAAGGGGACATGTTTGGTGTCCTTCACTTTAATTTTTAAAGAAGTGATGAGAAAAAATCTGAGCTTTCTGTAACTCCTGCCATTAGCAGAATTTACAGTTGTAACAGTGCTGTGCTATATTTTGAAAAATAAGGCCACATTTGGTCCTCTAAAGTCACCCCTATCAGATCATTCTAATGGAAGTTTACCTTGCAGACATCGTTAACTGGGCTGTTGGTTTGCTAAACCACAATGTGGCTACGTGGGTCATAAAGACAGCAGAGTTGCTCCACATGTTGATGTGAGTTAGGGACAGAGCACTGTAGGGAGGGGCGGGGAGGGGGGTTAGCAGAGTATGGGAGCGGCCGTAAGAGTTTCTGCTGTAACTGCGCTGATAGGAGCCTCTTTGGCTTCATAAATGATTCAGAGGCCCTTTGAATGCCTGTCAGGCTTCCTCCCCTAAAAATATGAGCTGTCTTACCCCCAAATCTGTGAGGTTGTGCTCAGAACTGTGCTTAGTGGTAAGTATGGTGTGCGGGTGGGATAGCGAGTATGAAGATTTCATCCTTCATCAGTACCTACTACTGTGTGCCAGGGGTGGGGGAGAGCAGTGACAGCCCTGTCATTCTGGGGAAACAGTCACAGGCAGCATTCCGATTGGTGAGTGCTGCAGGAAAGCAGCAGAGTGGGGCAGCAGGAAGGCCTCTCTGAGAAAGTGACTTGGTCCTGAGTCAGTGAGAGGACAGGTGTGTCGGCCTCCTTAACAAGCCGCTCAGTTACATAACATGCACCTGGAATCTACTGAATTCCAAAGGCCCCACGGTGCCAGTTTTAAGCATACGTGTTGGAATCTGTTAAGGAATTTTTAAGACCCGAAAGAATACCAAACTTCACTACCACAGTACTCATAAACCAAGAGATTAATCCATGAGCTTCTCACCATTATTGGCCTCACTACCTGCCAACTGAACCCACACAATAGAAAGGTGAGGAGAAACGGAGAACTTTCCACGTCTTCTCAGTTATCCAGGCCATGAAGCTCCGTTTCTGTGTCGGATGTGAAACTGGCTGTGTTGTGCACAGGGGCCAGCTTTCGTGAAGCTGAGGGCCAGGCCGCCTAAGAACGATTTTCCCAGATGGGTTCCCCACATTCACTCACCCAAAGCAGTTTTCTCACATTTGTCTATGTTCACCACATGCTAGGGAAGAAAAAGTGGGTGGACACAAAACTTTGGTCCTGTGGCTGTGCCCTGGGAGCTTCTGCCGTGTGGCCACTCACCTGGTCGGGAGGCCGCTGCCCGTGGTCTGAGGGAGGAGGAGGTGTGGGTTCTGTGCCGCAGTTCTCAGACGAGGCAGAGCGTACCTTCTTCCTATACCAGCTTCACTGCAGAATGTCTGTGGAAGTCAGTGCTGTCCAGACCCCCGGCCTTGCCACATGTTAGATGTTGGTCCCGTCAGAGCCCCCCTGGGAGGCAGCACAGCTGAAGTGTAGGATCAGGACTCGCCCCTTAACCATAGGGATCAGGAAGGGAGAGAGCATCTTTTCCTTGTTTGGAGATGTGAAGCCGAGAGCCAGGCCTGCCTCGTGCCTGGCAGCCTGTCTGTGGGAGGGTCTGCACCAAGCCCTGGCTTCCCCCGGTGAAGGACCATGTTGCCTCTGCACGGTCCAGCCAGGGGACTTTTGGATTAGCAGCAGTGTCTGTGTCACCAAGTGTCAACGGCTGAGGAGAAGTGGGACTCCTCTCCCAAGCCCGAACATGAGGCTGTGGTGCCAGCTATGGGCACCTCTCAGCGCAGAAGCCCCCAGGTGTAGACAGTTACAGGTGGGAGGAAACTTGGTCCTTCACAGACGCAGGCTCATTCACGGTCGTGGCCAGGGGCTTGAGTGCTGGGGCTACCAGCTGAACTTGGGTTCCAAACTGGCTCGTTCTGTCCTCACCTGTCTCAACATAAAAAGGAAACTTCCCTAGATCGTGTTTGCTTTTAAAAACCCATTACTTTGTCATGCTTCACTTCGTACTCACCATTTGTCCCTCACCATCCTTTACTAAGCCAGGCATCAGTGACAATGGCCTGATAATTTTGCCTGTTCAGATGGGTCAAAGATGTTTTTTCAGACTAAAAGGTCACTGACAGCCCAGCTGCATTTCTGCTCCGGGCTTCTGGCTCCACAGCTGTTTTCCCAGTAGTACCATTAACGGGTTCAGGTTCAACCTTTCGGTGTCATGAGAAATGGAACCACCAAGTGACCACTGCACGCTGGCTGCTCCGGAGGCCTGAGCTCTGGGGACGTTTCAGTACTGTGAGTTCCTTAGGGTATTTTGTTCACCACCACACCTGACTTTTGGGCAAAAGGGGGATAAAAAGGCTTGCTGCGAGCCCAAGTCACCAGTCTGTTCATCTGTCCATTTGAAGATGCTTTGCTTTGACACGTGCTGCTAGGTTTTATTTCCAGAAAAGATAATTCTTTTTTCCGCGTGAAGGATACATTGTGGTGCCACACGCACTACGCAGTTTGAACAAGAGAAGTAGGAGGAACGTGCACAGGCCGAGGCTGAGCTGCCCGGGTGGGCTTCCTCCCCTGACTGAAGCACAGAGCTGATGCCATGCGATGCGTTATTTTGTAGCCTCTCAAACTTTGTAAATAAATACCATTATTTTTATATGAAATTTTATAGAAGAGCTATTTCTGTATACTTATTCCTGCATTTTCTGAAATTGCTTCCAAGCAGTTAGGAATGCGAGTCCTAAGCAGGTTCCACCAGGGTTTCACAGCTCAGCATCCCCAGCCCCTGCTCCAGATGCCACGTGGGCGCCGGGGGTGGGGCTTGGGAAGCGGCATTTCAATAAACGCTGATGTTTTTGTCCATTAAAAAAGTGTGAGCATCTTTGTCTATCCTGTAAGATTATAACAAGGAAAGACAAAGCATCGGGAATGCATTTAAGGTGTGCTTGAGAAAAAAATGTACCAGACTTTTTATGATTTCATTGAAATGTACTATAGGAGAAAATAAATAATTTAAAATAATAGTCTCATTATTAGTGGCTGATGGGGGGAGGGAAATGGGTACTATGGTGTTTGCCCAGATCTGCCTCCTCCCCAGGGGCAGCCCCCTTGCCCCAGTGTGGGGGTGTCTTCAGGGCCTTCCCAGCCTGAGGGGTCCTTGTGGAATATGGAGGGCAGGCTCTGGCGACTGCAGTGGGGCTGAGCTACCCCCTCTGTGTGGGCACTGTTGGCAGGAGCACTATGGCGTGTGCCACCTGCCACAGGGAAATATATTGGATGTCTAAGGTAGCTTTAAAGGTCACTTGGGAAGTTATTTGGAAGATACCTAATAATAGCATAAAGGATAATCGTTTTACCATCCCAGAAACAATTGACCTCAGTACAATTTTTAGAAAAGGTGTTTCTTATCTACCTCACACTAAACCAGCATCAGAGGGAACAATCCCAGCAGCCAATACAGAGGGCTGTGTCCCCAGGCCACTGGTGCAGCGTCACCTGCCTCAGCACCACCTACTCCACCTCTCAGGGAGAGGCAGGAACATAGATAACACGATCTCCCGTGTTCCAGCAGCTAGCTGAGCGCAGGACAATCAGAGTCCAGAAAGGCACAAAGCTGTTCAGGGACAAAGGACAGGCTCTAGGAGGTGGTTAAGGAAGCTCTTGCTTGAATGTTGACATCCAGGAAAGCAGGCATCTGCCGGTAAAGACTCCTGTGAGTTCAGTGGGCCATCTGAGGCCAGTGGTGTGGTACGCCAGCGCCCACCCGCTGCACCTGGGGTCTCCTGGCATTGTGAGCCCAGGCTGCTGGTCCCTGTTCCTTCTGTCCTGTAGTAGCTACTTACTAGTGCTCTTTGGTTACAGTGTCCAAGGACTCCTGGGAGTAACCGCTGGCTCATTTTGGCTGCCATGAGAAGGTGCTTTTATTCCTGTGGCCACTTGGGGGTGCTGTGGAGAACTGTGGTGAGGGTCAGAGGTAGCCAACAACACAGCTGCCGGACACTGACCAGGGAAGGTGTCAGTGAGTCCCAGGAGCTGTTTGCTCCAGTGCCCAGCCTCTTGAGCTGGGCTTGGCTGGTGTGTGCGACAAGGCAGCAGACAAGACGGCCTCAACCCAGAGGGTCAGAACCTGCCCGGCAGTCAACTGGCTTTCTCCGGCCCCTGCTCCCAGAGCTAGTTTCCTCTTTCCTGGGAATGGAGCCCCTTGTGCAGCTCTGTTCACCGTGTCTGTGTCTCCTGGGGGCTGGCTCTTCTCACTGCTGCTTGTGCCTGAAGACGGCTCCAGCCTTCCCAGTTTTCTTGCCAGCCAGGAAGGCTGGATCTGTCATTCCCACTGTGGGTGACTGCCAGATGCCTGGGGGCTCCCTCCTCATTTCGCCAGCTCAGCCTGCTTTCTGAGAGGCCTTCCCAATCTCTTGCTGAAACTTGCATTCAGGAAATCATCTCAGTGTAAAATGTACTGCGGTAAAGGAAGCCCTCTAGTCAGGGTGGGTGAAACAATCCCATCGAATGCAAAGTAGAATTTGTTGGAACCACTTTCTTTCATGGATCATGCAAATCACTTCATGGCAAGCTTGCCGCTGGGGCGCAGTGACCCTCACCCAGCTGCTCCTGTTTGCTTTAACTCCCACTTTGACTGAGGCCTGATGCACTTTGGCGTGTTATACCAACTAAGGTCAGGAGATTTGTTTTTTTTCATGCCCTAGCACTTAGCCATGGCTCTCCAAAGCTAGAACTGAACCGGAAATCATGAGCAGAGTGTACACTAAGTCTAAAAGTGACATTCCTGAAGAGGCACCATCTCCACGGGGATTATTTTAGGATTCTGCTAACATTCAGACTTTTTTTAAGTCTCTAGCAAAAAAAGTATGTACTGAATCATCAATCTGAATACAACAAAGATTACTTTTACAGGATATGTTTGTAAATCACCTAAGTATCGTCCGCTTCTTGCGACAGGTCACTGGAGTGGAGGCAGCCTTTTTGCAAACGGGACAGTGGTGGGCTATTCTGCATGAAGGGTCAGGCCCATCTTACATTCATCTAAAACGCAAGCCAGCCCTTTTCTCAAGCTTTATCTAAAGTCTGTTTCTCAATCACTATTCACATAGTTGGAGATGAGAATCAGTTGGAAATCATTTTTAAGAACAAAAGCCAGAGCCCTCTTTAAAGTCACGTGAATGACACCGACCCACAAACTGCAGGTTAGTAGCTGCCCTTCCTGGCCTCAGACAAGCCGGGGCAGGACCACGAGTGGGGCCTGCTGTTTTCACCCTGGCCAGGGCTCAGTTAAGGATCTTTACCGCAAAGGCAGCTGTTTACCTTGCTGGTGGGCCTGTGCCAGGGGACTTGTCCATACACCGTGCAGGTTAAAGACAGGCCTGGGGGAATACATCTGTGGAGAAGAGAGGGGTCCCTTCCTCTTCCTCCCCACCCATAAGGCTGTCACAGCCTGGAGGGCCACAGGCTAGCGAGCTGCAGGCAGGGCTGACCAGGAAGGCAGGTGCTGATGGGGCAATCAGGCATCATAACAGAAGAGAGAACAAGGAGCAGAGGGGAAAGGTAGGGAGAGAAATACTATGGGCAGAATAAGCCCAGAATGAAAGTTGACAGCGCCTATAATAAATCACCACCACCACCACCACCACCCCAGTGCTGGAGGGCTTAGGGTGCCGCTGTTCCTTCATGGTGGGAGGGAGGGGTTGGTAGACTCTGGGGAAGGGGATAAACAGCACAGTTTCCCTGTTTTATTTAGATTTTTGTTTGCAAGACTCAACAAAAACCAATTGCTCCTCTAAGAGTCTCTGAATGATTGAAAGTACTGCTGGATATAAATCAATGGATTGATAAGACAAATCCACTTATTTGATGCTGCTGGTTCAGAAATTGTAGTTGACATCTCTTTGCATACGATATATATAATCCCAGTCCCATAAAATGGTCGCTATGCATAATCTCCTACCACATTCCAGCTTCTCCAGGGGATTTCGTCAGTTTATTAAGCCGTCTTAGAACATACTCTGCAGTTGACAGTCTGTTAACTTCACATATTTTTAAGTGAAAAGAGACGCAAAGGAAGAGAGAGTACTTTGCACACTCGTCCTGTCTTGCTTCCTCTGGCCAGATATGTGGGGGTGGTTGGAGATTTTTGAAGGGTTCAGGACCTGGAAGGCTGGGACACTTGCTTGGAAGAGGACAGAAAGGTCGTGGCTGCTCGCAGGCTTCAGGTGTAACAAGCCAGCATCCACCCCTCTCAGGAATTCTTCTCCATGCTTAACTTTCAGGGGAAGGGAAGCAAGTGAAAAAAATCATTTTTTGGAGATTAGAAATTCCCTGAAAATAACTTATCATCAGGATCTTGTATGGACTTTCATCTTTATAGCCCTGGTTCAGTGTCCATACACATACATGTTCTCAGCGTTGAATGAAGGAATGAATCAGTGAATGACACTCTCTTTCAGAAAGCACACTGACCTTTTGGTTAGTTCCAAATAACCACACAGTGCGCTCACCTGCGGCACAGATGACCTGGGTGAGTTTGAAAAATTGGCCTCTTCCTTCTCTGTCCTGGTTCCTGCTGGACTGAGTCAAGAGCGGAGTCCAAAGTTGCGAGGTGTGGCATCTACCCGCCAGGAGGTACAGGGTTGGGAGTAGCAGGAAAATCAGATTATCCAAGGGGAAAATGGCCTCCAGGGCAGAGGGAGGGCTCCAGGACTGGGTTTATTAAGTCCTTGTCCTTTCTGACATGTGCCTGACATTCAGACGGTGATTTTCCAACTGGCCAGGGTCCCTGCATACTACATCCATCCTCCTCCCAAAAAGTTAATTGTTTTCTACAAGCCAGAAAAAGACCATGG
This sequence comes from Galagoides demidoff, assembly GCA_963574575.1. Classification (NCBI taxonomy): domain Eukaryota; kingdom Metazoa; phylum Chordata; class Mammalia; order Primates; family Galagidae; genus Galagoides; species Galagoides demidoff. Next base: position 4,817 of record CAUYQV010023761.1, on the reverse strand, counting down.
AAATAAGAGGGCCACATATTTTCAGTAAGTGCCATGCTAGGTTTCAAATACCCAAACTAGCTGCTACTTGTCCACACGCCCCAGCCAGCCTGCTGCCACTGTCACAAGCTCCTTCTAACCAGTCACTAGGTGGTTCCACAGTTGATTGCGGGCAGGTCTTAACAGGAGAACACCCACCCAGAGAACCAGCAAGCATAGGAGGGAATGAGTTTTTAACCTCTTTGGTTCCAGAAATCTAGAATATGTAATCAAAACACGATGACTAGAACTAGATCAAGGCGGCCCTCATGGTTCTGGCTGCTTTCTGTGGGAACTTACCTGTATCCTCTCCCCTGAAGCTTGCACAATAGAGAGGGGCTACTCCAAGGTCCCAGCAAGATTAAATCACTTGCAAAGAGAAGAGCTCAACTCTGGGATTACAGCTTCCCCACCAACCATTATGTCCAGGGAGAAAAAAGCCCTAAACAAAGAGAGGGCCCAACACCAGGCTTCAGGCCATTGGGGTGTTAAACACCTACTCGACCCCATTCTCAAGTTCAGAGACAGTCCTGTTTGAGACCCCTGGCTTAAAGGGTGAAGGCATTCCAGGGACATTCACCCAGAAGCCAAATTTAAAAGGCCACCTGTGCTGGCCACAGAGCGGGTTTCTTTTCTATTCTGTGCACCCACAGGCGAATCACAGGTCAAAGATGAGAGGAGGAGGTGCCACCAAGGACGAAGCCTTGGGTTGCTAGATCCACAGGCAGGTGCTGGCTGGGGAAGGTTCTATATTCCTCCCTTTTCCCAGGAATCAGGGTTTTTCCCCCCTTGGATCAGTTTTTTTTTTGTCTTCTCTACCTCTTTGGGGATGAAACTCTTTTAGCCCTCAGGGTGTAAACTGAACAAGCAACTTATCTTTAACTGGGCTAGCTGCTTCTCCGCTACCCCAGGGGACTGTGACAAACCCTGAGCAAGTCTCCAAGGCAGGTTGGGCCCCGGATGCTGGGCAGAGAGAGCGCAGGGTGAGCCTGGGCCAGGGCTCCTGTGGCCAGAGAGCAAAGCCTAAGCTGGGAGGGAAGAATTTTGCTCTCAAATAACTAATTTTTGACAACAGTAATAAACAGCTACGACATACTTAACATTAACTGCCTGGCAGTTAATGTTCTAAGCACTTAACCTGTTTTACAAACAAAAATCCTGAGAAACAGAACTTTAGTTATTACCCACGCTTTTGGAGCCTCAGTGAGGGGTAGAGAGGGGATTCACTCTCAGACAGTGAACCCCACCTCTGTTGCTCGGCAGAGGGCTGCAGGAAGTGGGCAGTGCCACACTGGTTGTCTCTCATTTGGCACAGAGCAGGCAGGAGGGTGGGTGGGGTCAGTTCTCTGGGTTTTGAAGGGTCCAAGTCTAGCTCTGAGATCTACACAGTCTGGAGGAGGTGTGGCGATGCCCACAGGTCGCAGGGACGCAGTGTAGTCCCTACCCACCTCCTTGTGCCTGGGGTTCTTCTCAGGGAGCTGTAGAATCTTCAGCCCTTCGCTCCCAGGGGTGAGTGCCTTTCCTGTCAGCAGTCCCCAGCAGTCCCAAGATTCACCTTCCTCACCCCCACCTGGGTCACAGGCCCAGCCCTAAGCCACTGGCTGGGGCTGGGAGGAACATGTGCAGATGAGCCTGACCAGGGCCACCCCATCCGCCCCAGGATACAGGTCAGCGTGGCAGCCCTACCTGGGCCAAGCTGCTGTGATGGGGCTGGCAGGAAAGGTCAAGGCAGGGGTGGGGGGGATTCATGGACATGCTCATCTAACCGCAGCAGACTTGCTGGGTCACCCTCTTAAAAAGTAAGTGTTTGTGACTCAGTAGCAGTAGTTTTTTGGAGTGCAATTGTGCAGCCAATAGCCCATAGCAGTTGAACGCTGAGGATGTGGGGAGAGAAAGTGACCATAAAAACGTCCACACTCCCAGCAGGCAGGTGAAATAGTGGAATTCTGGGGACAGCAGATCTGGAACAAAGGCAGCCTGGGGGTTTCTGGTGGGCCCTGATGACAAGTCAGAGGGCCCTGGCTGCTGTCGCCAGACCTGGGTTTACGTCCTTGTAGATGGCAGCATCAACTCGACCCTCCTTGCCAGGTGGACAAATACGAATGTGAAAGTGCTCAGCCCCATGAGCGAGCATTCGATCGTGAGGTGGACCCTAAGGAACCAGGGCAGAGTTAACAGAAGGGAGGACCACCAGTGCAGGTGCTGGGTGCCTTGGATCACAGTGTATCACAGCAGGACTGCTGCTGGGGTGGGTCCAAAGCCACCAGAGCCCAGGTTCCTGCCCAAGGTAGTGAGAATCCACTGCTGAGAAAAAATAGACATTCAGGCCAGGTGTGGTGGCTCACGCCTGTCATCTCAGCCTGGGGAGTACAGGAGGGGGGTGGGGGCCGCTGAAGTGGGAGGATCTCTTGAGGTCAAAAGTTCAAGACTAGCCTGAGCAACCCATCTTTACAAAACACAGACAAATCAGCTGGGGGTGGTGGCAGGTTCTCTAGTCCCAGCTTCTTGGGAGATTGAGGCAGGAGGATTGCCTGAGTCCAGGAGTTTGAGTTTGCAGTGATCTGTGATGATGCCACTGCACTCTACCCTGGGCAATAGAGCAAGACCCTGTCTCAAAAAAAAAAAAAAAAAAAAGGCACATTTAGAGACTTGATACCTTAGCATCACAAAAGAACACCCACAATCATGTCTAAACTGAATGGAGAAACACAGACCAGCAAAGGGCCACAGCCCAACAGGCCTCCAAAGAGGGCAGAGGGAGCTCTGAGCAGTGTTGCCCCCTGGGGCAGGTAGAGACAGGGGGAGACAGGGGCCTTCCTGGCAGGCAGGTGGGGTAGTCAGAGCCCAGAAGTATGAGGGGACCAAGTGTTACCTCAGAAGGGAGGACCACTTATTCCTGAGGCCCAGCTAAAATGATTTCAGAAGTACTCACCTGTAAGTATGACAGACACAAAAGATGCGGACGCAGCACGCAGACAGAAGGCTTAAGAGGGGGCAAAGCCATCACATGAAAGACTGGACGGGGTGCATCTGCCCTTGGCCTCCAGAGAACATTCAGACTGCAGCTTTCTTCTGCACTGCCCAGACCACTGCAATCAGGAGCATCTCACAGAAAACACATCCAAGAAAACTCATCAGACTTTAAAGAGAACATGGACCAAGGGCCAATGTTTGCTAAAGACAGGATGAAATCATTAGCTGGAGTCCCTCAAAACCTAGGTGCCCTGAATCTGGCTGATGCTGGGGGTCTGTGTCATGGGACGGCATTACTTAGCACATCCTGTTAGCAAACTCCTTCAGATGGACTCTGGGAGCGACACTTGCTGCTTCTCCATGGGCCTACATTACAGTCAAAGAACATGAGGTTTTCCAGGAGCTCCTAAGCTACTTTTAAACCTCACATCTTTGGTCCTTGTACTTGCAGCACTGCTGTAAACATCACAGAGTTCTTTTCCAAGTAACACAGAGTTCTAGATTCCACTTGCCATGCACACTAACCTTGTCCATCAGAGATATTTAAGGATCTGAAAGAATCTTCTATAATCCTGCCCCTCTGATCTGTTTCCCTCCTCCCATCCTGGAAACAGGTCAGTCTGGCAGCCCTACCTGAGCCAAAATGTTGCAATTGGCATGGTAGGAAAGGTCAGGGTGGGCAGGAATCATGTACACTCTTGTTTTTTTTTTTTTAAGAGACAGAGTCTCATTTTATTGCCCTCGGTAGAATGCCGGGCATCACAGCTCACAGCAACCCCCAACTCCTGGGCTTAGGCGATTCTCCTGCCTCAGCCTCCTGAGCAGCTGGGACTACAGGGGCCTGCCACAACACCCAGCTATTTTTTTGTTGCATTTTGGCCAGGGCCAGTTTCAAACCCACCACCCTTGGTATATGGGGCTGGCACCCTACCCACTGAACCACAGGTACTGCCCATGACACTCCTGTAATTTTTATGATAAAAGAGTAACCTGAATATGGTGGCCCATACCTATAATCCTAGCATTTTGGGAAGCCAAGGTGATAGGATCGCTTGAGCTCAGGAGTTTGAGACTAGCCTGAGCAAAAAACTAGCTGGACATTGTGGTGGGCCCCTGTTTAGTCCCAGCTACTCCAGAAGCTGAGGCAGGAGGATTTCTTGAACCCAGGAATTTGAGGTTGCTGTGAACTAGGTTGATACCGGTACACTCTAACCTGGACAACAGATGGAAACTCTGTCCCAAACCAAAACAAATAAACAAAAAAAAGTAGTACATGCTGGTGTATTCAAGCAGCCTGGGCAACAGAGCAGAGCAAATAAAGCACCCTGAAGGCTGTGTGCATCAGCATGGTGACTGCCTTCCCACTAGGTGGCGCTGGACCTGCAGGGGTGTAACTGGAGTCCAAACCTCTTCAGAGGCCCCACAGACCTGCAGGGTGCTGGCTCAGGGCTGGGACTGGCATGCGGGGTGGGGATGATAACGCCAAGCTGACTTCGGCCTCAGTGCTTGGTTTCCAAAGCCCATCACCCTCTCTTAGAACCAAGAGGACAGCCCCACCCAGAGGACCTGGGAGAAGCAGCTTTACTTGCTGCTGCTACTGCTCTGTGTATTGAGTGCAAGGATCTTGTTTGACACCCAGTGTATCCCAGGCTCCTAGCACATAATGGGTGTTCAATTAACATTTTTTTTTTTTTGAGACAGAGCCTCAAACTATCCCCCTGGGTAGAGTGCCATGGCATCACAGCTCATAGCAACCTCCAACTCCTGGGCTCAAGCGAGTCTCCTGCCTCCACCTCCCAAGTAGCTGGGACCACAGGCGCCCGCCA